>JAOEHY010044477.1:0-31619 GCA_025447955.1 Psilopsiagon aurifrons
TAGGCCTCACTACTACAGAGGAAAAGGCATATACAAGAAACCACAGGCAAAAAGAAAACAACCAAAAATCCAAACAAAAGCTCGACTTGTGAAAATCATAAATTCCCAAATATGACCATTCCTGTAGACTAACTCTGTAAAACAGTAAATTTTGAATATGTTCAAATGAGCTTACTGCTCACTGGATTTTGCTATTAGGCAACAGTTGATCTGAATCTTCAGAGCATCCTATGGTGAACCAAGTGATAAATTCTTTTTTTTCTAATGATGATCTACTACTGTCTGATGTTACATTTTCAATGTACAGGAATATGAGAGAGAAAGCTAAAGTAACCTGAGTTTACCTCCTGCACAAATGAAATGGTGAAGAATGCTGAAAGTTTTGGCTGGCTTAAGAAAGAACAGAATCATTTTAGGAATCTGTCGTATAACTTAAGTATGAAGATTTTTCAGAAGCAACACCAAAACCTGAAAATACATCAACTCCTACAAAATGAAGAAAGTTCATTCAAAGCTTTCATTCCCTGCTGTTTGATGTAAAATCTTTTGATCAAAAGAAAGCAAAGCAAATGAAAGAAATTAAATAAAGTCTGTTATCTCTTAAGACACTCTTTTATCAAGACTGATCTCTGGCAAGCTATAGTAGCTATCCTTTATTTCTACAATTATCCATCTCTTTTACCTGCACACAGAGAAGTGTTTTAGTCTCTTACTGCTTCCACTTGCATGAGATGAATAGTCAGAGGAAGCAACTGAATATTTGAAGCATGCGTACTTCAACTTCTTATTGATCTTTTTAAGTCTTGGGAAGTGCTGGGCTGTTTTGCTTTCTGAGAAACTTGTGTGTTAACACTTTTCCCCTGAGTATCAGAAAATTTCATGCCAGCACTCTATTTGAGCTGCTGGGAGTAAAAGACTAAACCAGACCCTTGGAATGGTTGCTGTGTGGAGACTGTTTATGATTCTGTCCATGTGGTAATTCTTGGAATTAGTAAATTTGACCATGGAATGATCAAAGCCAGTGCAGATGTTTGTTCTCACCATGGGCTTGTCTTTTTCTGGCCCTCTGTGAGGTATGAGAAAGCACAGGAGGGGCAGATTGCTCTTAAGCTAAGTTCACCAGCATGTATTCTGACCATAGCCCCAAACCCACATGCATATCTACTTCAAATCAGAGCTATAACAAGCCAGCAATGCGGAATGAGAATATGGTGGCACAAGAATTCAGTAGGTTGGAGCCTTCTGTCAAGGTACCTTCACTCACTTTGTAGGGCAAATACAACTTCGGAGTGAGACAGGAGCAACAAAAAGGCTGAGGGTATCATATCAAATTATGCTATATCAGTTCAAACATTGCCTCTTACAGAAGTGAAGCAAGCCATAGAAAATTCAGCCATACAGAAATTGCATCTTGAATAACACCAACATGGTATGCAATAAAAATTACACTACATTGTTTTCAAGGGACGGCATTTTTACTGCTTCCTCAGTCTCTGTTTTTTCTCTATGCAGTTTTTCAGACTAATATATTGGAACTCATATTTCATTATTATTGCAGAGACCTGCAAATCTGTCTTCAGATATTTAGAACCTGACAAATCCTTTCAACTTTTTGTCCTGAACATCTGAAAACCATGTAAAGAAGTAAAACCAGAACTGCATTACACAACATATTACTATGTTCCTGTAGTTTTTAAACTTATCATCCCAAGGGGAGTCTCTATAATAGTCTTCATATAAAATGAAAATAAAATAGTAACCATAAAACCCCTTACCTGTTAAAGTATCTTCTATTGATTGTACAGACAAGTTCATCAGAGAAATATAAAACATTTAAAGTGATTTCTGGGTAAAGCACTGTGTACTATATTGCAACATAAATGGTCCCCAAATAGGCATCTTTAAGAAGCAGTACAAAAAATATCTCATTAGAGAAACTATTTTAAAAGTTTGTTTCTTCATTGAGGGAATGTGGTATTATTGCCCTAGAATGACTTAATTCGCCCTAATTATATTCTGTTTGATATCTGCAGCTGTTTTGAATGCAGGCTTCTGCTATGTAAATCCAAGTGATATTTCTCATCTCATTTGAAATCCCAACGTGCTCTAATTTCCAAAGGAATTATAAGCTGGTCTCTACTTATGCTCAATGAATTTTTAAGAGGAATATCAAAAGAATGCACAATTTTCTGAACACTATTGCTTACATAGACTCTATTCACCTTCAATTTGCCTCATATATGCATATACACTTATACAGCATATACTGACACTGCAGTGTTACTAAAAATATTGTGTACATGACCAGAAATATCTTTGTTTTGAAATGTTCATAGTGCACATTAGTAGAAATTGGCTTTTTCTTTAATCTTTGAGTTGCAATTTACTTTAGAACAGATGTGAAATTGTCTCTTCAGCAACTTCAACACAGCCAGTAAACAACACCATTTTGGCTGACATCAAAGGAGAACCAAAAAAGCATACATTTCTGCCAAAAAATTAATGTTGTGTATGCATCCTTCAGTATCCTTGTCAGTAGATGTCTATACTATAATTCCACATTGCATAATCCCCTTAATGATGATGTGCAGGAATTTGTAATTAAATATTGGCTCAAAGGTGGTCACCAGAAATAACAATCAGCAAACACTGGTATTTATTCTGAAATATCACCACCGATTTCAGGCAAGATGTCAAAGTGAGGCAATGTGGTGTCAAAACCGACAAGTGCCTGTGAAATGCATGAACACAGTAAGTGATGGCTTCCTGCTGCTCTCTGCAAATTACCAATCAACAAAACAGTGCAGTTTAATTTCTCCTGCTCTGAAGAAAAATGTTCCTTTTAGTAATCTTAGCAAGGGTTACAATTTTTTTGGAGAGAAAACAAGAGAAGTCAAATGCTTTTCTTCAAACAAAATTAATTTACAAAGGCAGAATGCCAATTAGGGATTAAATATTTAAAGTAAATGAAGTTTTATGCTTTGGAGATAGAACTTGAGCAGAATTTAGGTAATGATTCAAAAAGAATAATCCACAAACTTCCATCCGTAATTGCTACAGTTTTTACCAGATGAACTCCTTAGGTAACTACTATTCTGTTTTGGTGACACACCATCTTACCAGAAGTAGGTTGTAGCTAAGTTGAACATCAGGAGTCCTAAAACTGGCACCTGCCACACTAAGTCTACCAAAGAAGCCAGTTCTTTAGACACAGTTTTGGACTATTCAGTGCTTCTCTGCTTCCCACTCCTTCAGGTGAGTGACATTATCTTTGGTCTGTCACCAAAGTGAGATTCCTCTATATTTAATCTTGAAGAATAAAAATTATTTGTCTGCCCTGCGATTCCTCTCCCACTTGAGTGTAAACAAATGCATAACCTGGTCAGACAGTTGACCACAGGGCTAGAAGAGGTAAGTTTGATTCATGCCCTCTATTCACAAGTCTCCCACACACACTCTTGTAATCCATAAGCTTTTGCAAATGGGCAGCACCAGGAAAAAAAATTAAAGGACTGATCTTGTTCCACTTTGGCAGGAACAAAGCAGAAAGTTTGGTCAGTGAATAGTAATCAATCTGCCATTGGTGCTCAAATATCTCATCCTGAAGTTCTTGAAGTAAATTTTTCCTTCATTCACAGTTACCCATTTTATCTCGCTTCTGCTCCATCCTGTCATGCTAGTTAGTATGACTCACTTTACAAGGTTCCCAAGTTTCTTTATGTACAAATACCATGAATGAAGGTTATGAACCCCTGAGTTAAAAGTTCAGTTTAGTACACAGGTTTATGGAATAGGAAGGGTACTTTTTTGTGGATGTAGCATTAGACATGAAAATCAAATAAAAGCAAAGACATTAACGTATACTGAATATCCTGAAATTAACTTCTGGGGACTGGAAACTTCCATTTACAAAAGAAGACATCAGAATTTATGAAAAAAACCCTTGGCATCTAGAAATAAATGGTGTATTGGGAAAACAGATTAAAGTTAGAATGTATTAACTTTTGCATATTTTTTTATAAAGGAAGCTTCATAAATTTTAAACACATGCAAGATTATACTTCAGAGAGTGTTTCAAAAGTGGAGTTAGGGAATCATCTGGAAAGATCTAAAATTCAGACATTTGCCAAACAGTTGTAATGTACGAAGATCTCAGAACTCAGAATTAAAATTGTTTTCTGTTACATTTTCAATCTGAATTTTGCTTTCTCAAGTAAATGGGCAGAGATCATGGGTAAATATAAGTATACAAAATCACTTTCATTTTCAATTGCATCCAAAGATGATAAAAGAATACAGAAAAACATAAGGACTCCATATCTGTGGAAAATATTGCTTTAAAGAGACACAGTTATCTTTCCTAAAACATTACACTTTGTTGAGTATGAGCAATAGCAAATGCTGGAACTACAAAGAAGTTTATATGACCATAGAAATTTCTTGCCAACATATTATAAAGCTGTGATACAGTGATATTATAAAGCTGTGATACAGTGATATTATAATAAAGACTTCAGGTGAAAGTCTGAACTCCAACAGCTGCAAATGTTCACCTTACTTCTAAATCAGTGTTAAAACAATAAGCAAATTAGAAAGATTTTAGTTTCTATAAAGCAATTTCTACAGCAATTTATAAGTGTATCCCAACAGAGAACAACCAAACAAGTTTCAGTGGAAGCCTTTTATTTTTAAGTTACTATTTTGATGATTTATGGTGATGACTTTCTTCAGTTCTACAGAGCACCTCCTCTTTTTCCATCACTTCTTTTCCAAAATGATAGAACTTGGCCTTGAAAAGACACTATCCAGTCCTTTCAGCACCCTGGATGCCTTCCATTCTATACCATGAACTAGTATGTGTCCAGTTTTTCCATGCAATACCCAGTTAGATCCTTGTCCATGGCTGACTAGATCCAGTACTGGTGGTTCTTCTCCTGGAAAATTTTTCCCTAAGCACATGACCCTGTAAGACCTACTTGGTGAAGTCTGAAGCAAAGAAGGAATTAAGCAGCTCAGCTTTATACAGCATATGAAGATGCTCCAAGGACAGACCGAAACATAGGACTGTTTATCTTGGAAAAGTAAAAGCTTGGAGGGATCTTATGACTATGTGTAAGTAGCTCATGGGTATGGAGGGAATAAATAAGACAAAACCAGTCTCTCCTTAGTGGCATTCAGAGGCAGGATAAGAAGCAACGGGCACAAACTGATAAACAAAAAATTCCACTTAATCTGTTTTGCTGTGAGGATGAGTGAACCCTGGAACAGGTTGCCCAGAGAAGTTGAAGCTTTTCCATAGAGATGTTCACACCTGATTGGACATTGCTCTGAGCAACCTACTCGAGGTGATCTTGCATTGATCTAGACATGTCGTACTAGATGATCTATAGGGGTCCCTTTTAATCTCAGCCAGCCTGGGATTCTGGGATTCTGTGACAGGTACTGCTTAATAAATTCGTGACACCAGAAGTACTTCCATTTTCTGTTCTCATTTCATATTTTCATACATTATATGAATAAGTAGACTGGCATGCTCACATGGTTAAGCTAGCACAAGGGAAACATGGACTATAACCTATACACACTCTACCAACAGCCCCTTTAGTGGAAGAAAAGAAAGGTTCTCTGCGTAACACTTCATTTAAAATACTTCTCATTCTGTTGTCCCCAGAGACCTTTCATCTGTCTACTTGTCCATGCTGGCAGCATTCTCCAAACAGCAACACCTGATGTAAGGCAGGCGAGGATCTTTATTCAGCAGATATGTAAATTTTATTTTGATGAAGATTTTACAGTACATGTCTGGAGACATATGGCTTGAACTTTTCAATTCCCACAGCAGACAGAGTCTTGTTGAGCTGACTAGTCTGCTTTAATCTCAGGCTCAGCAATTTGCCAAGGATTATGTGATTTAGACTGCATTTGTAAGTAAATCAGGACCTGATGAGACCCTTTTGCTTTTATGTCACTTTCAAGAAGGAGATAAAGGAGATCTAATGCCATCTCAAGCTAACTCCATACATTTGGAAGACTACATGGAAAATCTTTGACTATCATTTGAAAAGTAGCCTGAGACAAGGTAGAGGGTAGTAAAAATGATCTACAGAACACAGAAGTGTGAGAGGAAAGCAGGTGAGAAAGATACAGAGATCTCTGGAACACAATTTCATTAAGATCTTTGTCATGCCAGAGGGAAATAAAGATGAAAATGTAAAAATAATTTGGTTTACTGTGCAACTCCATTTAGACTCCAAAATAAAATTAATTAATTAAGTGGCATTCTTTGAAATTACTCATAAAGATAGTCAGCAGTAGGCTTTGTGAAAACCATAGTTTGGGGATTATACAGAAAAAATTAATTATCAGCAAACATGTTATACACAAGAGGGGAGAACTGATTCATGTAAAAATAACTTATTTTTGAAAAAAAAAAAAAAATCATACAAGCAGATGCATAGAATTGATAGTATTCAAGGCATTGTATCATCTTCCTGCAAGACTTTTCTTCATAATTCATAATTCATCAACATTTCACATATACATATGCAAGTGATATACAGTTTAATTTTTGTAAGCAAATTTTTCACAAGTTAGCATAGACAACTTAAACACGTCTGAGATACCTGGACGCAGAGTTTTAGCTTTACAGGGTAGTGGGGAGGTAAGAAGTTGTATGCTGGGAGGAACTGGCACTAGCAACCAAACACACTTGGCAATATTGTTAGCTGACTTCTTTGGCATCCTGTCATGCTGGGATCATACAAAAAGCCCAACAAACAGTTACCAATTACCACGTAAACTGTTGCTGGCAAGAGGTTGTTGGAGGAACAGCAGTACAGACTTGCATATGAGAAACTATGGACCTGTCAGTACCAGTGGTTCATATGTTAAGGCAGCTGAAGTGCTGCAAGAATGTTGTGTGAAGAATAAATGATTACGTACATGTGTACATATTTATTCAGTGGATAGCAGGATGGGGTTGTAGCACAAACCATTATGTCCTAGAGGCATAAGGTAATATATACCCCGCAATAAAGTAAGATACCAATAGCAGGCTGCCCCTGTGTACTCAGTTGTTCTCTAGGATTATTGTACTTTCCTACGCTTGACATTCGGTTTTGACTACTAGAAATTCTATGTGGATCCATACTCAGATTTCTTTAGAGTTCCTGGAAAAATTGTTGTTTTTTTTTTTTTGTTTTTTTTTTTATTTTATTTTAGCCTGCTTTTGTCTTCTTTTTCAACCTAGTCATTCATTTTCTTTGTTGCAGGACAGACCTTGTGCTCAGGGCCATTTTTATTCTGTGCTGGCGCAGTAACCTGACAAGTGTCTTAGGAGTTTTTGGCTTGTGCACAGTGTTATAAACTAAGTACAGTAGATTAATGTGTAACTTGGCATGTTCCAAATTTATCAAAAAAACATGAAGTCACATAGAGAAACTGCATTTTTACAAGGAGCTAGAAAAAGTACCTATCTGAGTGCAATTTAAATATTTTACTGGAATTGGTAGTTTATTTCTCTATGCAGTGCTTTGAAGGCATGTTAGTTAGTGATAAACTTGATACAATTTGAAATGCTTAGCTGAAATATACGATATGGACTGGAGTCTGTCTGCACACCTGATCCTAGTGTTGGTGCTCCTTTATAGCCTTGCTTTGCAACTCACTATTAAAAATCAAATTTTCATTTTAGATATTTCTCCTGAAGTTCTCAGGCTTCTATACCACCTTAATTCTCATAGGCCAGGTATCTTAAAGTATATATCCTATAAACTGTACAGGCCACACAGAAAATGTTCATTTGTGGACTCTCGTTCATGATAGCTTGTTTTCTCTTTAGTTCTAAGGTAGGATCAGGAGAAGCAGTTCCCCTATTAATCATTCAGGACACATGTACCAAAGTGATAAATTTCATGTCTTATTATTCTACAGGAAAATGTATGTCTAAGATCAGTTAAACCCAGCAACATGATGATAGAAAATTTCTTAGTTTGCTGAACTACAGGTGTTGCAGAAAGGTCCAAGACAACCAGGATAGCATTTTTGTCCTATGTAAGCAATACATATATACGCATCTAAATGTATTTAGAAAAATGTGAAATTTTATACATATAAGTATTTATATGCATATAAGTATTTATATTGCATATATAAATACATAAAGATATGAAAGCTGTATATACTGAGTGTGTACACACATATAAAACCCTCCTAAGTGCAAGCAAAACACATTATCTGTGAATCTTTCGTGTTGCTTCCACTTAAAATAATCAATAGAGAGAAAAATCTATTGTGAGTGGGAAATGCAATATGAAGTTGATAATATAGCAGTGGTAAATGACCCATCACATACATACACGTATAGACACATATGCATTCAGCAAAATTCTAGGCTGTTAATGCTGAGATAATTTTCTCATCTCATTACTGTGAAAGACGAGTAGATACAGCAGTATTTCTTGTCTTCCAATTTTTAATCTCATTGGACAAGTGGGACATGGAGTCTGGGGTAGCATTTCAAATGAAGACAACACAAGTGTGAATATTAAAGTATTTTTAAAGGCTTTTTTCAGTCATGCAGTTCACTTTCTTTAATATGTAGTGCTTTGGGAAAGAAATACGATAGGAAAATGACTTTCCCAGACATACAGATTTGCTTTGATTCAAATCAAAGTAGAGCGCTGAAGATTGTAAAGACAAAGCTTCAGGGGACCTGAGACTTGTAAGAGTATTAAAAAAGAGACACCATTTGCAGTAAACACTGTTTGGTCCTAAAGACATGCAAACTGCTCACAGTGGGAAGAAAACAGACAACAAAAATGCAGATAGTCTGAAAAGAGTGTTAATGGAGATAAGAATCATAGGTGGTAGTGAAAATCACAACAAATATTATTCAGCTACCAAGTAATGGAGATAAAAGCTGCTGTTTACAGTAGACTGTGATACAGGAGTGATACACAATTCACCTAAACCTGAAAATGAGCATAACTGGGCTTGATAATACTATAATAAATGTTGTTTATTTTCTTTCTTAATAATGGGAACTCACTTAGGGAACATTTCAATGGTATTATGAGTTTTTATTCCACAGCCTGTTTGATCACATACATAATGTTTGTTGATATTAAGGCTGAAGACAAAAGAATGTGTAATGAAAGTGAAAAGAAGACCATTTTGTGTCAGACAGCTCCACAAAATATGACTTGGATAGGTGCTAGAAACAAAATTTACCCCTCAGGGAGCACAGAAGTCTGAGCAGCCCATGACCATATTTAAAACAAGTTAAGAAAAGGCTGATAAAAAGATATTTTTTTCCTCACTCCACAGAAGTTTATTCACATTGCTGCTGCTTCTTCCAAATTTCTGTTTAAAGAAATGCCATTTTAATCAGTCTAATCTTTTGAAGCAGAGCTTTTCTCACTTTTTAAAGAATAACTGATGGAACAGAGATTGAATGTGTGGATGTGTGACAGTTATTTTTTCCCACCTAGCACCTAGTTTATGTATCTATGGCATAGGAAGAAAAGCAAAGATGCAAAGGACAAATCAGAAGTTGCTGAAGGTATATATTGTACTCATTTGCACCAGAGTCTAGTTTGTTAATTCCACCTTACAGTTTTCATAATCTCCTTCTTAATTTCTCTTATTTTATTTTTTTTTTCTTTCTCTTTTCTCTTTAGCAATGCAAATTCATCCTCTAGCCAGAGCTAAGAAGCTAAAAAGATTTAGGTCATGATTAAATGCTCTGGTACCAATGACTGTCAGTAGACTCAAATCTATGAAAAGGATTCAGTTTCTCAGTTAACTATGAGGACGCCTGATTCCACAGCTTTTTCTCATTTGTTTTAGAGATATTCAGTGAAAATAGCATCTTTCCATAGTTCGTACATCTAGGAAGTGAAAACAGACACAGTTACTTCTGCCCTAAATTTGCAGTAGGTGGAGAGTTTGTTATTTTGATTGACATTAAGTAATGTCATTGCAGTAAATTTATTTTCTTTAAGTAATCAAGAATGAAGTGATTAGCTAGGATGGATTTGTCATTAAGATGAAACAAGCTGAATTATACAGAAAGCTCACAGCTCAATCATGGGCTGATAAAATGCCTATGTCTTTGTCTGAAGGGCAAATCAAAATGACCATTTACCCTGTTGTGTTTACTGGATACAATTACCTTGAGGAATTGATATAAGCTTGGTTAAAAAAACATTGTAAATAAAGCATAATTCTTTCAAGAGCTGTACATGATCAAGATGAGAATCAGAAGCAGACACAATCAAACATAAAAAATAACTAAAACCACATTTTGAAACATAGACATTTATAGATAGCTAAATATAGCTTTTCATATGGGTCCACACATGCACAGTTGGTAGGATCTTTGTATTTAGGTTATTTTTAAACTCTAGCATCATAAAAAACTTAGAAGCAAATTGGAGCTTAAGCCATAGCCATGTATCACTGATGCTGAAAGTAGAAAAAGCATGTTAGAAAACAGAGGTATTTCCCTTTTCCACCCTAATTAATCTCTGAGAACACTTAAAAGAAAGGCAAGGATCTTATATCTTAACCCCTTCTTCAACCTGAAAAATTTCATTTCTTCAGGACTACCCAGATGGCTGAATCTTGGCCAGAGGATTCATGGATGGAAGAAGGATATGAGCAAAGCTGGGTTCCAAGCCTGATGTGTTGGGTGATGACAAGTCCGGGTTCAACTTCTAAACTGTTCTAGCATTTTACATGATACTGGTGCTGTATTAAAAATAGAATGCAACTGTAAACTCACAGTTCTGATCATGTTCTGCATTCAGCAGGAGCCACTTTCCTTAGGTCTCCACAAATATTAATTAGCTGACAGATATGCAGTAGCATCAAGCAGACATGAAATCTGAATGGTCTTTTCAGTCTCTGCAGACTTGAATCAAACCAAGAGTAAATTGAAGTAGGGTGTATGATGATCTCACAAAGTAAAATATATTACTAGTCCTCCCCATGTAACTAGAAATGGATCCCAAACACCCTGCTGCTTTTTGTTTGTTTGTACATTTGTTTTTTTCTTTAATAACTGCCACTGGATTTCTGCCATAGCATGGATTTTTGTCCCTTTTTTTTTTTTTTCCCCTGGAGAAAATTCCCTGAAGACATTTCAGAGATGCTGTAAGAAATGCAGATGAGATGCAGATGCAGCCCTTTTTTGACCTAGGAAACATCCACCTGTTTTCGGAGAATGAACTGGCTTGTACCACAGTTTTGAAGATTTGTGAGTGCTGCCTAGGGACAAATCTGTTGATTAATTGTGGTGTGTTCTCAGTTATCAAAACAAGTCACCGGTAGCTAGACTCTCAGGTCTGTATATGTCAAGACATCATACAAAGAAAAAATTTCCTCAAATTATTAATGATGCATTCACGGGAGAGGTGAAGTGGATGTCTGATAGTTGTCTTTAGTGTTGGGCATTGTGTTACTGGGTTACAGTAAGATAAAAAAAAGAGGAAATAAAGTATGTACCAGCACATTTTAAAGGATATGCAAAGGTATTTCTTGAATAAATTCCTCCTTTTCTCCCTTGTAGGCCATGAAAATCTTTCCTTTGAAATGTAATGGCTTTGGGTCTGTGTACCTGCATGGACTTTTTCTTTAGTTTGCTATTCTTTTAATGCCTCGGCAGATGCCATCAAGGAAGCAGAACACACATTTGTATTTGTTCAGCAATCCCAGGCCGTTTGCTTCATTTCCTCTTTTCCCACTGCTCTCAGCTCCCCTGCTTAGAAACTGTTCCTCAAGAGTGCTATCTAGGTTGTGATGATTTATCAGCAACTCTAACACCTTTATGATGTAGAGGGTACACAGAAAACATACTAATGGGAAGAAAAAGAGAAGAAAGGCACAATCAAAATACCTGCAGGCTTTGGAAAAGATTCAAAAGCAAAGGTAGGCAGACAAAAATAAAAAATTCTATAAGGAAAATAACATTTCTAGGGAAAAAAATAATAATACAGAAAGGAACACAGATATATTCCAGCAGAGCCTCATCTCTGATATGTATGTCTGACCTTGTTTCCTTCAATCTTACATGTTGCAGGTTCAACAAAAGCACAGTGTTAATGAGCTCAGACATAAGAGGAGGATTGTCTAAGACCCTGAGTGTGAAAGAAATCTAGTATTTTTATTTATATGCCTCTAGGTGCCTGTCAAATGTATTCATTTCCTGCCAATAACATGAAGGTACTACTTCACCTGTGAATGTGCAGTCTGCAAATTGAATGCAAGGCTGGAAGAGCTGCTAGTTGAAGACATACTTATTAGGGTATTTGGCAAAAGAGCACTTAAACAAAGTGCATGAGATGTCAGTCTGATAAAAATCACTTGCCCTTGAATCAGAAAAATACAGACTTATTGCCACAACTGTTGCTCAGGGGAAAAACCTGCAAAGAGATATTCACTGCCATCACCGTAAGCCTACTGTGACAGTTTGTTCTCAGTCTCTCTTAGCAATGTGTCATGGGCTTTCTGGATCTTGTGTCTCCCCAAGTATTTAGTGATATGTAACTGTCCGCTTAAGACTTACAAAATCTGGGTTGAAGGTGATGCTTTAAACTGTCTTTTAGTGAGTGGTGGTGTTGAGAGAGGTGGTAAGGCAGACTGTGGATGCCAGCCAAGCACCTCCAGTTCTGAAAGCTGCAGCCGCCTCCCGAAAGGGAACCTGAGAGAAAAAGGCAGCTCCAAAACACAGAGGTACCACAAAAGCTCAACCACATCCACAGGCATTGGGGAGGAAGGTGTCACAATTCCTCAGGGCCAGGGAAAGGAGAAAAAGCTGTGGGTGACCTGAGGCTTCCCAGCCGAGGGCTTCTGCGGTGGTGTTAGTAGCAGATGGGAGCAACAGAGCTCCACAGGTTGAAGCAACCTATAGTGGAATTACTGACACTTATTTCTCACTTAGAAAGTAAGATGGCTGTTAGGGACTGCTAGCTTCAGAGGCAGGCAGTTCTGCCAGTTGCTTCTTGCCATGAGTGATGAGCTGACAGTTAAATAAAATTGATCTCTGGCAGTTGCAATGTAACCACCAAAGGATAAAATGATTTGAGCTTCTCTTAATTTTCCAAGCAAAGTATCAGGGCATTATAGGGTTTATATGAACCCTGTTTCCTTTTTCATCCTTTGGCCTCACTCCTTATACTAGCAGTGTGTCTTCCTCTACTAGATCTCACCTTTGGGAGATCTTCTTTCTCTTCTCTCTTAGTCCTACCTTTTCAGGTTACACCAAGTTTAGGGCTAGAATCAAAAACATCATCAAGAAATTGATAATTCATATGTGCAGGATCAGTTTTAGCCTCTCACAGGAGTCTATGAGAGTGACCATTTTGTAAACTCAGCTTTCAGCTCTGTGTAGCCTCTTTGCCAATTAGCAACTGTCAAAGCCATGGGACAGCTTCTTTTTATTTAAACCTGTATCTCACCTGTCCATGTTCTGTCAATTAAAACTTGATTCTACAGACAGGTCTTATCCTTCATTGCCATTGTAAGAGGTTTGCCATATTACTTTACTTCTTATTTTTCCCTCTGCCCCCCAGACTCTATTCTAAAATACCTGTGTAACATCTCCTGCTACATGAAACAAAATACATACTGGACTTGATTCCAATTACATTTATTTCAGATTTATAGCTGCTTAACTTCACTGCTTTCTGTTAAGTAAGTGCTGATTTACCTTAAGTACAGCTTCACCAGCCATTATCCCAGACTTCTAGAATCTCCTTTAAAATCTCTCTCAGGTATTATTGTTAAGTTAACCTACCACAGCAGTCAGGTTAGACAACCTGACTTATATTAACAACCAATTATTTTCACCATCCATTTAATAACTTATCGAGTTAAAAAGCCTGTTTCCTCATCTACTTTTTATATTCCAACCAAAAAATGAAGTAACATGCTGTAAAGTTAAAAGTGCACCAGCCTGCACTTTACTGAATGTCTGCATTACAGGGGTTCTGCATGTCATAGCTGCTGTGCCATAGAAGATGACTCAAAATTAGCCTTCTGATTGATCTGCACATCAAGTGCTCTGAAAATGTAAAAAAGGGGCTTAGACTGTCAATAGCTTTGCTAGCTCAGTCTATTGTTCCCTGCCCCATTTCTTTAATGCACATGGTGATAACAATGACCAAAATTCATTTGCTGTCAATGTCAATAAATCTCTAAGAAAAATCTAACGAAAATTCACAACCAGTTGTTGGAAAGTTTTCTTATTTCTTGAATAGAGAATTGCTAAAGCAGTGTCAAGATTTTTTAACATACTATCTGTGGAGTCATTTGTGGTGCCCATTTTCATATTAAACATGCCTTTTCACCATCTTTGGCTGTCACAGAAGTTCACATTGGTTATAGAAAGGAAAAAGGTTAGGAAATGGTTCCAGTGTGCTGCAGGCTTTCAGAGAACAGATGTCAGTTAGACATAAAAAAATAAACTTGGCTCGAGTGAGTTTACCTTACAGACTTCCTTGGGCTATTAAAAAACCCATCATTGACTCCTGTTCCTCATCAGTTAGAATTAGTTTATTGCTGAATTCATGGTTTATCTGACACCACTGAATTTAATAGTCTTACATTAGGGATGAATTTGGCCCTTGGTCTTTAAAGCAATCTTTCCCCTTGTGTGAAACAAAAACACCATATGGTGAGTCCTTGGCTTGATATCCATAGCTGAGCTTGCTATCTCTCCTTTCTGATTCTGTTGGTGGAAAAGGTTAAACCCTGCAGAGCTGGCTCAGTCAATGCCAATCTTCAACGACAGAGGGTGAAAAAGGAGTTAACGGGGAGCTTCATCCATATAACCTATCCTGTTCATTCTCCCTGAGCTGCACATTATGCAGGCTGAGCTGTTTGTTGTTCATGGAGTGATGGAGCTGAGCCCCCTAGAGAATCAAAGGAACAATCCTCTTCTTAAAACTGTTCATTTTTTCCTGTAGTTCAATCTGTGAGACATCCCTCCTCATAAGTGCTGAGAAAGGAAGAAGTGCCTGATTAAGCTCCCCTTCACACCACCTCAAATGAAGACCTATGCCACAAGGTGCTGAATCTGTAGGCAAGAAAGCTGCAGTTAGCACTACAAAAATATATCTGCTGAATTTAATTGCCTAAAGAGTTTTTGCCCTACACTAATAAAAAGCTGCAAGAAGTGGGTATTGCACTCTTCCATTTTTCAGACTAGGAGGACTTGTCGATAGTACCATGTCAGTCACTTCAAATTCTCCCCACTAGTTTCGTTCAGGAGACCAGAATTAGTGCAAGCACTTTTCCGTGAACTGCAGAACTGCCAGTTTGCCTTTCACTACCTGCCTTGTAACAGGATTAGCCCCTGCTTGGTTTTTCTTACCAACCTTTGATGTGCTGTTTGTCTCATTTTGTCTCAAGCATCTTCAGTTTCTTTGCTTAGCCATATGTGGAAAATGGCTTTCAGATAAAAACCGTCAGGTTGTTGCCTTCAGCCTTGTCCATGAAGTGGTTTGAACACATTCAGAAACCTTCGACTGTTGTCTCTCAAATTACTGTATCAAGATTGTTTTGAACTTCCAGATGTTTTTGTATGTAAAGAAGGATTCAAACACCCTTATATAAAAAGAATAGTATTGTTTGCCCAATGTTTAACAAGTACTGGATTTTTTTTTTTCCCAAAGAAATTAATTGGTCTCTTAGTTGGAAGTCAATCCTTTAGAAAATTTTCCTGCCATTTCCAGTCATGCACTTGTCCCAGCTAAGTTCAGAAACATAAAGGAAGCTCTTCAAACTTCCTGTATCACTGAAGTCCATGGAGCGTTTACGGCAGAAGAATCATTAAAACTTTTATTTCAGTGTTACTTCTGGGGACGTTTTCTTTTTGTTTTCATAATAGATAATTTTCATTTTTTTTTTTCCTGCATCAAGAGTTTATACACCCGCAGCATGGCACAGTGGAAAATTCACAAAGCATAGCTCAGCTCTAGAGATGCTACCTGCCCTGGGTTCCTCCTCAGTTGAAGAAGAGAGGCAAACTTGTCTGGAAAGCAAATCTAGAATATCTAAATCCCCTCTTGAAGGACCCCTCTGCCAGCTGACAACAGGACAGGCAGTTGAATTCTCCAGCTTTTGTGGACATCCGTTTTCCACCCTGTGACTTTTAGGTGAATAAGCACCTACTTTGTTTCAGACTCCTGCCTTGTTGGGTGAACTGAAGGCGAGAACAGTCTGTGCCAGTACTTACTTTATTTTTTCTGCCAGCCTCTCCATCAACCTGTGGTCTTCCACTTTATTTACTGCCAGGTGTTCAGACCCTGCTCTGAGGCCAGGAAACACTCCATTTTCTAATCTGCCTGGGAGCTGGGAGGGTAGGATTGTTCTCCTTTCCCTAATCTGGATATGAAGGGCAGTGAGATTGCAGTCATTAAAGGAAAAAAAAAACTATAAACACATTGAGTCATAAGTGAGAAAGCTTTGAATACTCAAAGCAGAGCTGCTGTGGCTCAAGAAGTAGCTGACAAGAGTTACAGTGTTTTCACTCTATCTGAACCAGCACCAGCAGAGGAGGGTAAGCCCCACACCTTACCAGGGGATTTCCAAGTTTTGATGACCAATGTGTCTCTGGCGCATGTGGGTCCATCTCTGCACTTGAAGAGATGTTTCTGCTTCTTCTGGACCCTCACTTCCGTGTCTCTTTAGCTTGTCCCTTCCCAGTCTTTTCATGACCTCCCTAGAGGATCACTGTCTATAACCCTGAATGCCATACCCTCTTCTGCAGATCTTTATTCAAGTCTTTGCAACCTTTATTCATTTTTTTCATTCTGTCTTCTATTCTTGGCCTCGCTGTCCTAGTTTCACTGCATATTCCCTTCTCCCAGCATACTTCTTGCCCTGTCTGCATGCCTTTTGCCTCATAAGGCTGTATTTCCCCTTCTTGCAGGCTGCTGTGCTTTCTCTTAGGTTCCAGCAATAGCCACAATTAGAGTAGTGGAGTGCATTGCCAGAGACCCATTGCCTATAGTAGTCATGAGTAATAATTTCAAGGTAGACTATTTATTTCAGAGGCAATTTGCCCAGGCTGTTCAGGAGGAAGAACACTGGAAACATTTAAAAGACAGTGAAACTTTTTTTGCAGATTAGTGAATTGTACCATGTTTTGGTAGGCATTCAATGAATCAGCTTATTTCCTGAGCCAACAGCAGTGAGAAATTAAAAGTCGTATACCACAGCCTTTTATTCTCAATATAACATAAACAAACCAATTATTAGTTCTTGTGGCCATTGTTGGAACAGGATGAACAATTTTGTATGGGAACCATTATTTAAGAAACTTTCCAAAATAAATTCTGTCTGAAATGTATTTGCTGACATGGAAAATTTTAACTGCAACAGCTGAAATTTGATGAACTGATAGGTAAATTAATGCAGGATTTATAAAGAAAGTGTTAGATGGCGGTGATTTTAATACTCATATTCTTACTAGCTCTATTCCTAATGCTCTATTTGCCATATAACTACATTCCAATTACTATAGTAATGGATGAAAAAAATATTATTCAACTTTTCATGACTTTTTTACAAGAATAAATGAAATAATTACAATATTAAGCATATCAAACTTTTCACATGAATTACATTGGTGATTCCTGGATATCCTTATTTAGCTCTTAATGACAACATGCATAACATTATTTTGGACTGAAATGAATAGTATCCATAGTCATGATAACTTTTTTAGTTATGATGATTATTTGCCAATTTTGGTATTCAAGATCTACAGTTTTACTTCTTTTTGTATCATAGAATCATAGAATCATAGAATAGCTAGGGTTAGAAAGGACCTTAAGATCATCTAGTTCCAACCCCCTTGCCATGGGCAGGGACACCTCACACTAAACCATATCACCCAAGGCTACGTCCAACCCGGCCTTGAACACTGCCAGAGACGGAGCATTCAACAACTTCCCTGGGCAATCCATTCCAGTGCCTCACCACCCTTACATTAAATAATTTCTTCCTCATATCCAACCTAAACTTCCTCTGTTTAAGATTAAACCCGTTACCCCTTGTCCTGTCACTACAGTCCGTAATGAAGAGTCCCTCCCCAGCATCCTTATAGGGCCCCTTCAGATACTGGAAGGCTGCTATGAGGTCTCCACGCAGCCTTCTCTTCTTCAGGCTGAACAGACCCTACTTTCTCAGCCTATCTTCATATGGGAGGTGCTCCAGTCCCATGATCATCCTTTGGACTTGCTCCAACAGTTGCATATCCTTTCTATGTTGAGGACCCCAGAACTGCACACAATACTCCAAGTGAGGTCTCCCGAGAGCAGAGTAGAGGTGCAGGATCACCTCCCTCGACCTGCTGATCACACTCCTTTTGATTACACACATACTAAGGTGTAAGCACCAATGCAGACAATTTGTGTTAGCAGGATAAAGCAAGCTATTATTAATATATCTGTTTTGTTGGTTCAACATAAAATACTTTCTTTGCCTCTTGACTGCTCCAACTCATAAGAAGATTGTGAATCGAAGCAGCGCAAGAGCTTTTGTAAACTAAGAATAAGAAATCAGATTTATGAGAGATTTTACTTTTAGTGGTGGAAGCTGTTCTAAAATCAGAAATATTGTTCAAGCCTTCATATAAGACCTGTAATGTAATTACTGCTAATAGAGAAACTATGATGTTTTATTTAGGTAGAGCAGATGAAGTAGTAATTTATAAACCCCACATTCATCAGACGAAGCAGCTCTTTAGCTGAAAGGGTTTGTTTCCCTATTTCATTTCTTTTCCCACACACAAGAAGAAAATGTTTAGAATTGACCAATACAGAGACGGTATCTTTGGAAAGATAGCCCTGAGGTGTTTAGTTTCAATCCCCTTTCTTTAACAAATACAAACTGGTATCCCCAGGAACTGTAGGTATGCAAAAATTCAGGGTGGGGTTTTTCCTCTGAGTGAAGAAATTTGGGAGTAATCAACCAAGCTCCTACCCATCTGCCATATGACAGAATTTAATAAGCTGCATTTTCTGTAATCCCAAGACAAAATTTTCACATCTGTTAGCTGCATCAGCCACCTGGGCTTGTCAGAATACTTGTGATTTTTTTAAAAAATATATTAGATGTGTTTCAAGAAAGTGTATTTCTTTGAAAGTAATTTTAAAAAAATGCATTCTCCACCTGTGAGTCTGTAATAATTACAACTCATTTTACTCACCTTCAGCTGGTCTCCAGCGAAAGCATTCTTGGGAGTCATGAGCATGGATACTTATAAGCTGCAGGAAATGGATCTAGACAGTACCTGTGTCTCCTGCCGTGGTAACAACTCTTAATGCACAGAAAAGATTTCCAACTACACAGAGAAAAAAAAAAGAAAAAGATAGAAAATAAAAAAGAAATGCTTACATTGCACTATGTTTGTCAGTCCTTGTAATGGGCTTTAGAAGTGCTTATAGTTGCAGCACAAGGTCATTCACCTTGCTCAAGCTTGTTGTCTTTGCATTTTGTGGTTGGGGCTAAGCGCACTACATCCATATTTGCTTTCTGGGCTCTGGGTCTGTCCACGTTAATGGTTAAAAAAAGCTGAGAATGGATGCATCTCTCTGGGAAAGCAGATAACAGGGCTTTGGATGTAACTTAATATATCCTAAACTAAAGCCTTGTCCTATGTGTTTTACAAGTCAGACTTCTTCCATGAAGAAATGAATGGAACTTCTTGAATGAATTGAGAGAACTAGTTCAAATAGTTATATTAAAAAAAAAAATAATAAAAAAAACCTAAATGGAGCCAAAAGGAGATGTGACAACCTAAGTAAGGTTAAGACAGATTAATTCTGCTAGAATACTTAACACTGCTTCTAACTTAAGCATACTTACAGCTGGTAGAAGGGGCTGTAGTGAATTAACTATTCAAATTTTCTCGTAGATTCATAGATCTTTAAATATAGAAAAGATCATCAGCTCATGAACTCTGATCTGCGTAATACAGTCCATAAACCATGTATCAAGTACAGTGCAGTGCATCTGAGCAAATATTTTTGTGAAATACTCTGTCTAAATTTTAAGACAAAAAGGGGTGAAGATTTCACAATTTTTTGTTAATTTATTCCAAATGGTTATTCGCCTGTAACAATGGTGGGGGGAAGCATCCCTTTAATTTGACTTTTTCAGACTGGAAGTTGCAGTTACTGAATCTTGTTAATCTCTTCTCTCTTTTATAATGTCATTGCTGGCCAGGTCACACGATGTGTGTCAGCAGGCACTACTTTTATTCTTTGTCCCTAAGTGTATACATTAAAATAAACACATTTTGTTTGAATTGTCCCAATTTAAAGAAGAGATCTGTATTATTCTATGACTGCCCTGTGCTCACCAGTACTCATTACTATGTCTGTTTCTTCTGTAAGTTTTAAATTTATTTCCAAATCATTAAAACCCAAAAACTGTTGAGAGGTAAAGTATAAGAAATAAAAATCTTCATATGCAGAAGCTTGATTTTATTTTATTTCCTACACCTTCAGAAAGAGACTATGACATAAAGCAAAGAAACAGAGTCATGGGTTTGAAGAGAATTCTACACTAGAATAAAAACTTTGTAAACTAAGAGCCACATCTAACAATGAAAAGACACAGGTATGAAGATGTGGATGAAAGGGAAGGGAGGAAGCAGGCCAGAGAAAAACCTATGTATACCAGAGTCTTGTGTAAATTTAGGCCTTAACAATATTCTTTGGTTATCATTGACTAGAACACAACTTAAAAATACTGCAATAAGTCCTGTCCCGTCTTACACGTGATGTCATTTTGTAATTTTTGGAAGATGAAGAATCCACTCTACCACTGGATGATGAAGAATCCACTGTCACCACTCTACCCTGAGGAAGACCTCTGTGGTCTGAAATTTACAACCAGTATACAGCCCCTCCCTCATGCAGCATTATGCCATGTACTTCTGCTGCTGACACTATCAGAATTGCCCAAGTTTCCTAAACTGGTGTGTACATTCTCTCTTTAATATGCTCAGTAACACTTACTAATAGACACATTGTACAGCTTTTAGGCATAATAATACTGAAAATGCATCTACATTCGCCATTGTTTTTTTGTGATACATAGATTACCACTTACATGTTTTACTTATAAGTTTTGTATTTTGTTTCTGAGGGATCAACAGAGTGCAGGGTCACTTCTTTCTTCAGTTCACTGGATATGAAGAAATAACAAGGAGTCTCAACTCAGCCTCATTGAAATGTTTTTTTCCTCCTGTAGCTTTCTGGGGAACTGAAATTTTATCTTTATTGCATACAGTGCACAGTTTCAGCAAGGGGTAAATGATTATTAATAGCAGATCTTCCACATTTAATAAGCACCTACTATGCAGAATAGGTTAGTGTTTTTGAAGAAGCATTATGAAACACTTGTTATAATTAGTGTAATTAGGCTTTTCAAATGGCTGCCCTATGTGTAGAAAATCAGATTCTAAAACTTACTTTGCAGGGGTTTATAATAACCACTGATTCAAATGAGTTTCCAGCTCTTTGGGCAACATTTATTAAATTCTCATTATTTCTGGACAAGTGCTTCGCAGCAGTGGTTGTAACCATATAGAAATATTCATACTTGATTAAGCCACTTGCATGTTTATATTTCTGACCTGTCTTTGACAATGGCTTGTACCAAATGATTCAAGGGGAAACGTGAGATACTGCCTCCTAGACAAGACTAGACAAGTCCTCATCTGAAAGTTATCTTTAATAGTCCTCAACTGAATGAAATGCAAGCATGTGTATTGCTTCTAAAATGGGTGAATCTTGTCTAACCTCACTCTCTGCCTGCTTTTTTCTTATTAAAAGCTGCATTGAAGCATACATTAAGTAGACCAGCTTTTTCTTTACAGGTGCCAGTCTACTGCAGTTCAGGCATCGCTGCTATGCCTCTTTCCCACCAAGTCTTTAGCCCACCTCATTTATTTAGGCTATCAGTTCTGCATAGAATGCAAAAGAAAGATGATACTTTATATGGAAACTACATCTCTATATACCAAAAAATAATTAATGACAAGATCCCTTTTAAGTTACATACAAATCAAATTACTAAGAGTATTATATTTATTTTATTTATATATGAGGATTATCTTCCAAAATATTGGTGCCTTTCATGAAAAAGCTTTGATTTTGTCAAAGGTTTTTCTTTAAGCCAAATTAACTTACACCAAATGTCTCTGCTAAGAAGGCAATATTTCTCCAATCTGAAATGTTACTTCTGAAATATTAAAATGTTCTTTGAAATGCTTAATTAAAACATTTTTAATAGGAATTTTTAAACCATTAGTTTTGCAGAAAATGTCCGTGTTTCTTTTGAAATACTCTTCAGTAATGGGTTCTGAGAACTCGCTTTCTGTGTGTGCTTGTTGTACTGCAATTAAAGTTTTAATCTAATATTTCCTTTTACTCTGAAAATGTCCTTGAAATGTAACAGTGGAACCATAAAAATGACAAAATAATTTTTCATTGAATACTGATTAATTAGTTTGGGAAGCAGGTTAAATTACCTTTAATTTCAATTTAAGACCTTCCAGTAACCTACCAGGTTAGTGTAAATTATCTTAAGGAAGAAAGCATGCTAACATTCAGTAAATTAAGTATTTGAAAAGAACTTGAACAGGTTTTACTGCAACCACACTGTCTTCTAATTTCATGACCTGCTGCTGCTCTGTGTAGTATGGCTAGTACTTTATCAAAACCACAGATTCCTGCAAATAAATAGCTGTTGTATTGCTGAAAGAAGTTTATTACATCTGTTGGTTTACATTGTATTAAGAGTCTCATTTCCAAACCTCACTTTTCCTCATTTTTGCTTGAAGGGGAAAAAATAAGAAGCTGTTTTGCACAGCTTACATAAAGCTATGTCATTGCTATGGGCAAATTGGTCATTAACTTTGAAATTCAGTTTGACTAACTTTTCCATCCACATTATGCAAGTTTCTTTTCAGATTTGGCAAATATTTCCAGTGGAATGAACATATGGAAGGTTATCAACACAAACATTTAAAATGTGTTTATAAATATATGTGAATTTCTGCCTTATACTTGCACAGAATTCACTCAACTTCAAAAGCATAAACACTTGAAGAAAATGCAAAAAAATAATATTAGTGAAACATCACAGATTGTTCTTCAGTCTTTTCTGTTCACAGTTTGACTAAAGAACAGCTCAACCTGAATTTAAAGCATGTTCGTAACGTTGGTATGTTACAGATTATAGTGTAATGCATATAGACATCTTATGTATGCCAACATTTTCTATGTGATGTTAAGCATAATTTTTCCTTTCACATATTTTGGCTCAGGAAAAGCAGTCATTTTATCAGGGTCAAAAACACTACAAGCAGGATGCCAGCTCAGAATGAATTGTCACATCTACAATTGGAGAAATCAATTCAGTTACAAAAACAAAACCAGAAACCAAACAACAAAAAAGAGCTTTAAATAATGTGCTAGTGTTCCTGAAGACTCCAGTGTCATTTTCCTTTATATATTTTGGCAAATGAAGCAAACCTATCCTCCCCCCACTTCCCAACTCCCAAACATTATTTCTTAACTATCATCTGCAAAATGATGGTCAAAATATTTCATATATTGCTGATAGGACTTGGAAAAAACATAATAAGTAAAAGAGCGCTTTGATCAAAGACTCTCTTGAAGAGAAAATGCAGTTATTTGGAGGTTAATAACCTTGGAGTGCTTCAATACTTTAGATCTGCTACATGAAAATTGTCAAAATATTTTAAATTTCAGAAGCTTTGACTTCAGAGAAGCAACTCTTATTGTCATAATGATCCATGACCTAGTTTCTGATTCCTTGCTTCCTTTCTCTCTATTCCTTCTTTCTTTATTCTGCCTTTCTTTTTTCCCTTACCTTGCCCTCCCTTCCCTTGCCTTCCACCCCTTTCCCTTTTCCTCCTCTCTCCTCCCCTTCCCTCCCATACCAGCCTGCTTTCTCTTCCTCTTCCCCTTCCCCTTCTACTTCCTCTTCCTCTTCCTCTTCCTTCTCCTCACTCTCTTCCCCTCCTCCTTCTCTCCTTCCTCTCCCTTTCCCTTTCCCTTGTATTTATTATTTAATTTAAATTTAATTTTTATTTTTTTTATTTTATTTATTTTTATTTTATTTAATTTATTTTATTTTATTCTGTGTCATGGGATAGTTTAGGGTGAAGAATCACACCAGTGCCAAAAGAAGGGAACATGTTGACCAATACAAGTACTTCACTCCTGGTCTGAGAGCTCCAGAAGGCTAGTGCTACCAGAGTAACTTAAGTCACAGCTACACAGAGAGGTTATAAAAATAGTCTAAGTTATATACATATTGTGCATCACTCTATTCTGTGACAAGCAATCTGACAAGCAATAAGCAGAGTAAGTTTCCTTCCTCAGCTCCTTTTCCTTCACTGTACCTTAATCCAGCATTGGTGTCACTTTTCTGTCTGTATAAGTTTGTTGAAATTCCGCTCAGATTTAATGAAAACTTAAAATATTTCCTGTGATTCTCTGGTCAACTAGCTTTTCGACATTCTCAAGTCATTTTTCACCATAAACATTAATGCTTATAGTAATGAAAATTGCTTCCCAAACACACAGAGTGTGAAAGTCTTTGGAAAATAAAGTATAATATAGAATATTAGAAAAGAAAATATAGAAATTAGATTATTTCTTTACTGAAAAGTCAGACCTGTGATTCAAAGTGAATTTAAATAATCATTTTTAAATTTTAAACTGATTTACAAGAAAGAGTATTGTTTCCTTTGACATAGTAAAACAATTTTGAGAATGGGCTATCTTATTTGAAATGACTGTGTAGGTGTCATGCTTAGCTAATCATGAAATGTCATTTTAAAAAATATTACTATATTCCTCTCAGAAAGGGAAGCAAAGTAATGTGCTTTGTAAATGAGATCAGCATTCTTTAAGTCTAGAGAAATACTACTCACTGGCTGCACCATAATGCTGATTCCTGTCTTCTAGTAATAAAAGCTGTCATGCTTTCTTCTATAAAGTGCTTGAAGGCTGAAGACCAATATAATGATCAAACAACAAAAAACACGAGTAACCCCCACAAACAAACAACACTGTTGCAAACGAAGAATAAAGCTATAGTAGCAGATTATAGAAATTTAAATGTAACGATGGAACTGAACGGCTAAAATGTGGTTTATGTCCTAGGGGATTATTCTTGTATTCACATCTTACCCAAGTGAATGGAAGAAGAGGATTTGTAGAACTCCTCACAGAATATCAGAAACTTGGAAGGTTACATTGTGATGGTCTTCAATTAGCTCTTAGAGTATACGAAATACAAAGATTCTGAACCAGTTGTATAAGTCTAATTAAATAACACAGCTTTTCTTATTGCTTGAAGCTTATTCTAAAGCAGAGTCATGGAGTTAATGTTAGCTCAAAAGAAAAGTCCCCCGCAGCTGAGATATATGTTCCCATTCAATAAGAATACTTCTATTTTGGACTTAAAGCAATTTTGCTATTTCCTACTTTTTGTAAAATTCATAAGCATAAAATGCAAATTTTCACCATCATTTAAGGATTAGTGAATGTGAAATCCTGGAACACAAAATCTAAAAACTCTCAGGCTTCATTTAATTTACCTTCCAGAGCAGTTATTTATGTGACAATGTTGATCTTCCAGTAATTCATGCATGAACTTGCAAACAAAAAAGATTTCCATTTTTCAGTAGTACAGTGAATTTTTGGACTTACATATTGGGGCAGACTGAACCAGTAAACTATCTGGAAAATTTTTTAGATGGTTGAAAAAAAAAGGAAATTTTTCCAGACCAGCAAACTGCTTAGTGTAAACTTCTCATAAACCAAGAGATGACAAAACATGCATTAATTTTGATAGGTTCATTTCACATCCATTTTCCCCTGTTTGCACTTTTGTACAATAAATCACTATGTCAAAGCATGTTATGTTTTACTGCTTTTAGCTTTTAGGCTGAGATAAAAGAACAACCATATTTTTCTGGAAATGATAAGACGCATAATATTTTCTAATGAAATACAAGTAACTACGGAGTAGTTAATAAAGATGTGCCAAAATTCATTTTCTTTGCCTTCTGAAAGTGTTATTTATAATGACAGGCTTCTTGCTAATGCCCAGCATACAAAATGTACTCTGGCAAAAAGTAAGGAGCATGTGTTTAAAATTTCCCCAAAGTACAATTTTTTGCAGTAATGTTATAGAACTTTGCCTACAATACATTTTCTAATACTTAAAAAAAGCATTTTGCTCAACTTTATAACTCCTAATTTAATTTTCCAGTGACTTAGAGAAACTGAGTAAAGTAACTCAATTAGAATGGAATAAGACAGATTTTCAATCAATGACTCTTTAGTAATCATGCATAAATTCTAGAGCAATGCAGCTCTAATTGTTGCTGGTTTGGGACTAATATCGTCCTTTATTATATATTCCTGCGCAGCTTATCCTAAATGAGTCCCAATCTGTTCTCAATTGTTACTGTTTCATTTTTTTAACACTTCAGCATTTGTAACAATCAGAACAGTGGAAACAGAAAGTGGTGAAACTGGAATTGTTCAGTGTGACTCAGCTGACCTATCAGTTTTCTAATTCAAAGATTTATTTTTTCTTCTTTTCAGCCTGGATTTTCTACTCAGTTGCTCTATTTTTGGATGATCATGATTTTATTTTTTTCAGACATGGCATTTTATTTTGATATTAGCTATGAAAAATAAAGTAATCCCCATTCACACAGAAGTCTACCACTTCTAACGTAAAGTCCCTCCAGTGTGTTAGTAAGTGTGGGAAAAGGTGAGTGTGCACAGACACTGAAATAACATGCCCTAGTTCTCTAGTTCTCTTGAAACAGAGCTCTGCTACTGTGATTGCGAGATAATACAGGTTTTGTTTGTTTATATGTTTTTTTCTTTTAGGATGATGTTAGTGTCCATCTTATGTTCCCTCTTTTTCATGTGAGAACCACCCATTTTCTGGTCATAAAAAAAGATAAAGGATTCTGCTCAATCTACTTCTGGCACGCAGAATTCTTGGCAAATCATTCTTCTTTATATACCTTACTTGAATATTAAACCAACTGTTGTGATTTCAGCTCTGCCTAAATTGTTGAATAAATTCAGTTTAATGCTGTTGGTCAGGCTTTGAGTCACTCCTGAATTATTTGGTAACTTCATGGGCATTCTTTTCATCTACTAAAGTTAGAGTTAGACCAAGTAAAAGCAAATACTTCATTGGCAGTCACTAGCAATTGAGGAGACTAATGGATCTCACGCTGAATTTTGTTAACAAGAACTGAGTCAAAGAAGCAATCATTGCAAGTGAACAACTCTAAGACATTGGCAGGATCAATGCACATCAACACTCTGTCAGACAGAGTAGTGCCTACAACCTGTCATTTTCATTTATTTTTCATATGCTTTTTTAGATACAGAATACAGAAATGTTGTGTGTTTAATAAAGACATATTGAAGATGCTTCAAATTCACCCTTTTACCCTTTTTTTTTCTTTTAAACACTTCTTAAGTTCCTGGAAAATTCCCTTGGGTATTTATGGAGAGCTTTTCTTCTGGCTAATAAACTCAGATGTATTCTAGTCTCTCAATTTCAACTGCTACTTATGCTTATTAGCCAAAAAATCTCTTGTTTACTTTTTATATTTGTGCTGTTGCTTCCTTTCCGAAGATGGTGTTATTTCCTGAGAGAGGTGCACCTAGGGGATGCAGCCACACTGCAGTTCATTTTCACCTTCTCCTTCCATTTCTGTAAGAAGTTCAAACTAACAATGTATGTGCCAAATCATTTGTATTAAAACTGGAAGGTACCAGAGAAGGACTCTTCATCAGGGACAGTAGCAATACGACAAGGTATAATTGGTTCAAACTTAGTTATAAGGAAGAAGTTCTTTACTGTGAGGGTGGTGAGGCACTGGCACAGGTTGCCCAAAGAAGTAGTAAATGCTCCATCCCTGGGAGTGTTCAAGGCCAGGCTGGACAGAGCTTTGGGCGACATGGTCTAGGGTGAAGCATGCCTGCAATGACAGGGGAGCTGGAACTAGATTATCTGAAGGTCCTTTCCAACCCTAACTGTTCTATGATTCTATAATTCTATGATAATAAGAGGACCTGTTCATATCTCTTGAGGCAAAATGTTTACACTCAAAACAGTCTATCATCCATCCTGATGGTGACCTGGAAAAAATCAAATGGCTATGTATTTATTGTTATCACTGGTGCTATTCTATGCTATCTGCAATGAAGAGGCATGCTAAAGGCTACTTTCATTTAGCCTGATCCTGAAAAAATTTCTGAAACAATGTTTACTAACATGTCCGTTTTTTTATATATATTTTATATATTTATATACAAGTAACTGTAATAAGCATGCACATATTTCTAGATATTTGGAATGACACTATAGATAGCAAAGCAAGAAACACCCTCTCTGCTACCTTTGCACCACCTCTTATATAAAAACTCAAACAATAGGGTTTCTGAAAGGATTATTCCAATACACAAATTTTGAGACTAATTTCTCTCACTGTGCTACAAAGTCTTCGAACACTTGCGAATGGTCCCCTGCCTGGTTTATTTCATCCCTTCTGATCACTTTTGATCCAGGGCTCTATATGAAGTGATCTCCCTTTCAACTAAAAAAAAGAAATAAAAAAAAAAAAATACTGTTTCCAGAACTGAATGCACACTTGGTGTCATTTTCATGTGAAGCAATATTATGTCCCATGCAAACAAGAAAAATGCATGAGCGCAGCTGAATCTACATAAATTTTGCATCAAAATAAGTCCCCGTGAAAATGTTGTTATGCTAATTGCATGACTCAGTATGTTATCATGTCAAAATGTAATCATCAAAATTCTTCACTAGATCCAAATGTTTCACCAGCTGCATATATCAGCAATTGTGTTACATGAACCATTCATTTGGCCCAGTATGTAATTGATCTCATATTTATGTGATCTATATAAAACTAATTTCTTCCCAGGTCAGGACACTGCTGCAATGTTGATTAATGCTTTTGTCATTTCACCTATCGATTATTGTAATTCACTACTTATTGGTTTCCTCATTGCATATTGCTCTGGCTTGAGCTTATGAAAATTGTTGCTGCATGTATTCTGGTCAAATTGTTAAAGCTTAGCAACATTACTCTGGTTTTAATGAAACTTCACTGCCTCACTGCTCATCCATGGAATAACTATGGTATTCACAATTCACATTGTACTGTGTAACCTTTCTAAACATTTGCTGACTTATTGTGGCGACTGACCTTTTTCTTTTGTCACCTATTAGTTTCTTGCTTGATAGCTTATGGGTGGATCACTGACAGCAGTCCTGCAATAAAC
Source organism: Psilopsiagon aurifrons (assembly GCA_025447955.1). Lineage (NCBI taxonomy): Eukaryota > Metazoa > Chordata > Aves > Psittaciformes > Psittacidae > Psilopsiagon > Psilopsiagon aurifrons. Next base: position 29,409 of record JAOEHY010044477.1, read on the forward strand.
AAAAATGAGGCTTTTTTTCTTTTCAGGTCCCTTATGCAACTGATCTGCTTTCTTTTCATGTTGCTTGGTTTTGTCATCAATTTCAACCATTCCCTCCAAAATGCTAGTTTTCCAGGGAAAAGGAGAAATAAAGATTGATCATAGTCTTTGTGAGTTTTTTATTAACTTTAGGTGATCTGACTTAACTTCTTAGAGTTATAACCTGCTAGAAAGGGTTTCCCCCTTGTTTAATAATGTATTTGACTCAATTTAACCTTAAAAGCTGAAAACAAATCTGTCCAATAAATTTCAAATGGATTTAGAAAATGAGTTCATTTGCATACTCTGTTTTCCAATATTATTTTATTTTAATATTCTCATTGAGAAAGAAATGACCAGCTTATCTTGGCTATTTGGTGCAATGGAAAGAGTATGTAAACAGGCAGACAGTAAAAGTACCATCTATTTTATACCAGTTCTTGAAAAGAGCAGTGCTTCACTTGCCTAAAGAAAGTTGTCATTCAATATAAGTAAAACATGTTTACTTTCAAAATGGGGACAGTTTAGGAAAGGCAGATGTTTAATGAAAAGTGTTCTGTGAAATCTACACCCTGTATGTTTACGTTACATGACATTTTATATAACTTAGAGAAACTAAATTTATGGAAAAGCAGAGTATGGCAAATACACAGCATATGTTACTGCTCTCCTTAGCTCACACATAATATAGAAAAAAGAGTTCCTGGACATAAGTAATTCTTTAACTAAAACTTTATGAGATAGTTCTTGGCTGTTATCATTATATGCCTTTAGCATATTTTTGATATAACTGAGCAATATTGATCAAGTGAGGCACTTACTAATGATTAGCAGTGAAAAGAGAGAAGATGATGGCCTCAGGTTCAGCTGCTGTTAATCCCTAAATTATGGCTGAACCAAGTCTGTTTTCATTATTTTAAGATGAATTTCCTTTTTTTCTTGTAATTTAGGCTGACAACAGTGAAGATTAAAGTCTCCTTTTTTATCCAGGGACTAATTTTTTGATGGCCTCACAGCAGTGGGGCTCAATACCAGAAGCAGGCTGATACAAACATGTGAGAAGCACCCCAGGAGAAATTGCTCTGTAGTTGACATGGGACCTGTTCTGGAGTATGTGCTGGAGTGCCTTTTACGGGTCAGGCATCAGTTGGCTTACTCCTACTGTGTGAAAGAGGGTATTGCTAGGGATTTAAAACCACCCCTTGCCAGGACAATCTTCCAAGGGAGAGTCTGAAAACCAACTGGATTAGGAACACGATTGTACTTCAGGATGAAAAACATTTTTAGATTATGTTCTCAGCTAACTGGGGGTAGATTTTACTTGAACATTCACCTCCCTCTTGGGGAGAGGTAATGAGTGGCTATGTGGTGCTTCGTTTCTGGCTGCACTTAAACCACAGCATCTTAACCTTTGAAAATTTCAGATAAGCCATCCTTGTGTGAGGGGTGGACTGGATAAAGATCGCCTTCCAATAAATGAACCTGGTCAGCAAAATGCAGATTATCATTGCAGCAACAGGGAAGCACTCACTAAGACATCATGTTCTTACTGCAAAACCTTTTTTTTGACAGTGTAAAACTGTATATTGCCATTTAGAAATACTTCTCAAACATTCGGTAAAATGGAGCCTTTAAAAATACATTTCAGATTAAAAGTTCAATAAAATTGTTTCACTTTTATAATAAATAACAAGCATTGCTGAGCGACCAATTATTGGGTTAGTAATTTAATTTTCTGGGAAACACTAAAATCTCTGCTCTTGAGCAAAACCAGATGCATAAATCACAGAAAATTAAAATAGAAAATGGCACCTACCTCTGTTTAACCTAATGTTCTTCTAAGGGTGAATGCTGATGAAATTTGTGCCTTGTAGAAATCTTTAAGGTCTGTTAGTAAACCAAAATGTGTTTTGATAAGATTAATAGATGTGCACATTCACCTGAAACAGAAAAACAACAAGGTTCCTGGACAGCCAGCATGGCTTCAATAAGGGGAAATCCTGCCTGACCAATCTGGTGGCCTTCTATGATGGGGTTGTGGAACTGATGGACAGGGGTAGAGCAGTTGATGTTGTCTACCTGGCCTGGTGGAAAGCTTTCGACACTGTCCCACACAACATCCTTGTCTCTAAGTTGGAGAGACATAAATTTGATAGGAGGACCACTCAGTGGATAAAGAACTGGCTGGATGGC
>JAOEHY010044478.1:7748-23124 GCA_025447955.1 Psilopsiagon aurifrons
GCATGGCTTCACTAAGGGGAAATCCTGCCTGACCAATCTGGTGGCCTTCTATGATGGGGCTATGGAACTGATGGATGAGGGCAGAGCAGTTGTTGCCGTCTACCTGGACTTGCGCAAAGCATTTGACACTGTCTCACATGACATCTTTGTCTCTAAATTGGAGAGACATCAATCTGACAGATGGACCACTAGGTGGATAAAGAATTGGCTGAATGGCAGCATGCAAAAAGTTCTTCTGAATGGCTCCATGTGCACCTGGAGACCAGTAACGAGTGGTGTCCTTCAGGGATCAGTGCTGGGGCCAGTCTCTTGCTCGACATCTTTGTCGGTGACAAGGACAGTGGGACTGAGTGCGCCCTCAGCAAGTTTCCTGATGACACCAAGCTCTGTGGTTAGGTCAATACACTGGAGGGAAGGAATGCCATCCAGAGGGACCTTGACACACTTGTAAGGTGGGCTGACACTAACCTTATGAGGTTTAATCGTGCCATGTGCAAGGTCCTACAGCTGGGTCAGAGCAATCCCAAGCACAGCTACAGGTTTGGCAGAGAACAGATTCAGAGCAGCCCTGTGGAGAAGGACTTGGGGGTGGTGGTCAAAGAGAAAATGAGCATGAGCCAGCAGTGTGCACTCATAGCCCAGAAAGCCAACCGTATCCTGGGCTGCATCAAAAGGATCATAACCAGCAGGTCGAGGGAGGTGATCCTGCCCCTCTACTCTGCTCTCATGAGACCTCACGTCGAGTATTGTGCACAGTTCTGGTGTCCTCAACATAAAAAGGACATGAAAGTGTTGGAACAAGCCCAAACAAGAGCCATGAGGATGATCATGGGACTGGAGCACCTCCCGTGTGAAGATAGGATGAGAATGTTGGGGCTGTTCAGCCTGGAGAAGAGCAGGCTGCATGGAGACCTCATAGCAGCCTCCCCGCATCTGAAGGGGGCCTACAGGGATGCTGGCGGGGACTCTTCTTTAGGGACTGTAGTGAGAGGACAAGGGGTAACAGGTTCAAACTTAAACAGGGGAAGTTCAGGTTATATATAAGGAAAAGTTCTTTACTCTAAAGGTGGTGAGGCACTGGAACGGGTTGCCCAGGGAAGTTGTGAATATTCCATCCTTGGCAGGGTCTAAGGCCAGGTTGGACAAAGCCTTGGGTGACATGGTTTAGTGTGAGGTGTCCCTTCCCATGGCAGGGGGGTTGGAACTAGATGATCTTAAGGTCCTTTCCAACCCTAACTATTCTATGATTCTGTGATTCTCTGTAGATTTCTTTACTGACTTCATGTTTGCCTTTACACTGAAATGAACCCGTGATTTGGTGTTGGGACCGCTTCGGGCACGGATAGTACTAGAAGAAGTCTGAGAAACTTATCACATTTTTGTAATATTCTCTTATATGTGTAAGTTGTGCTTGCATCCATTCTCCAAGAACTGAATTCCCTTAATCCAAATGAGAAAATCAGTCTTTGCTGTTTCTCAGTTTCTTTGTCTGGGAATTCCACCCTTAGGAGTTTGCTTATCCTCTCCTTCTCAAGTGCTCCTAAACCACACCACCTGGAACATGTCAGTTCCAGAGTAGTTCATGCTTGCCAGCTGGACTGAACATGCCTTATGGTCATGGTAAGGCTCTTGGAGGAGCAAAGGTGCATGGAATATTCCCAGACCAAGTCCCAAACTATTCCTTTTCATTTACAGAAAGAAAATAACTATGGAAAAATTATGCAAGGGATTGAACACTTGAAGTTGCTATTCTTCAAAATCGTTTTTTAATTTAATTTCCTCTGGATGAGAACTGATGCTCTTGTCTCCTGGTCAGCACAAACTTTGCCTTTCTTGATCTGCATCTGGGGCTTACTGAAAAATAAGCATGTTGATTATGACTCTTTCCATCCCCTGCTCAGCCCCAGCTGCTGCTCCCCTCATGCAGTTCCAAAAACTAAAATGCAGAACCACTTACTTATTTTTATTACTTTGCTTATGTGAGTTCTCTTACTACGCTTTTGGTTAAGTAAGCGCCCGGCTGTGCCCTAAGGCATGTGCAGGCCCATGGAAGAACAGCTGGGGCAGCATCACCACCGACTAATGAGGTAACAAGCCTCAAGGCCCCAACCTTCATATTTCTCCACTCCCATTTCTTTCTGAGAGTAATGAAGTTATTAGAATCTGTGAAGGGAGAAAATTAAGAGAGGAAATAATGGAAATAACTATTTTGTGTGCTCTTGGTGACCCCAATCCTTTCCAAAGGAATGTTATGTAAGGCGAGACATACTTAAGGGACTTGGGTTTCCCTGAGGTATTCTTGACTGCTTTTCACAGCTCTCCCAAGAGGAACTCAGTGTACACCACCTGCCAAGGAAACTTTTCTTTTTTAATTTTCTTTTCAGACAACACATTGGCATCTGCCTACTCTCCATTCACAAGAACACAAGTACATCTTGTGTTCCCACTTCCTTTCACTTCTGTTTTTGAGGTACAGCTACAGCAAAACCAAGGCAGGGAACAACCTTTCCTGATTTGTGGATTCCGCCATGCAAAGCTGACATATTGTCTGGCTGAAATAAATTGACAAAGAACAGAAGGTGCTCAAAAGGAAAAGAACAATAATCCAGAATGAAACCTTGCTCTTCCCCTCCCTACCCCATCCCTCTATCTCACCTTATAGTGCTCATAGTTATCATTCTAATAACTAAATAAAAATTGTGACATCTTCTGGACCACAAATAAACATAAAAACTGAAGAATACTACTTGATGGAGAAACCTATTTCAAATAACATTGTTGGTTTTTTTCCATGGCAAATTTACTTCTAGGCTGGTAGTGAGAGCAACTCCCCACTCACAAATGAATCACCTTCAGTAAGAAAATTTTGCACATCAAATAGCATTAGTCAAGAGGCCTTTTTTATATGGAAGAACTCACTAACTCACTAATGATTCATTCTGCAGTGGATAAACTGAAGATGGTGCTTCAATGGTTTTATTACCCTTTCTCTCTCTCCAACCCCAGATCACATCACAACATCATAATCTTCAATACAAAACACTGCCCCCACAACAAGTCCTACCTGGTCTCCCACTGATCAGCTTTGCACTTGTGCAGAAGCTTTCTTTTGTCTTTCCAGTGTAATTTTTTTCCCCTCAAAAAAGTTAGTTGCTGCAGCATTGATCTCTGGTAGATGTTTCCATTCCAGAGATCTCCATGTTACCCCGTGTTGTTTCAAGGCTCAGCAGGATGGCTGATTTTTAATCAGCCTAGCGAGTCACTTGGGTCTCTTACTGCCTAGCAGAGATTTACTTTAGGATTTTCAGTTTTGATGAAAGCACAAATGGGAAGGAGCAAAGCTTCTGCTCCCTTTGTAATTAATCACAGGTTAAAGTGCTATATGAATTATAGAGGCCCTCAGGAGAGACATCACTTTCTGAATTTTCAGCAAAGCACACAAGACATACTCTGCTTTGTCTATTTGGCTAATAGAAGCATTAGACACTTAGCTGTAGATTTTTCCCCCTGCTCTAGCCCCAAACTTTGGAAATAACCTTGATAATGTGTGGAAGATGATTTTCTACCATGAACTCTACCTTTATAACTTGTAGAAAATTTGGCACTATGTAAGTTTATACATCATGGCAATCTTCAAAGTTACAACAAAAAATTCAAATGTATTTGTGTTTTTCAAAGTAAGCACTCAGATTTTTTTTGATGGGGGATGGGTGGGAGAATCACTCAGCTCATTAATTTGTCAAGCATATGAGTGAGGGTAACATTACAGTCAACTCCAACTCTTGCAAATTTATCAGCAAATATCAACACAGCTTTTTACATCCTTCCCTGCTATGACTCCAGATTCATCACATTGTTCACACCACAGTGAGAGACAATTGGTTAATACGTGTATCACTATCATAAGTGAAACTTCAGAAGGTGTTACATCTCCCCATATGTGCCAGTTTCACAGATCCTAATGAGATTGTTTTGCTTCTTATGAACTACTTTAAAAAAAAGGTCTACTGAAAAAAACTGTGAAAGAATTTTGCTTAAACAGTAATCAATTTCATTATAAGTAATAATAGGATAAAAGGAAAACTAATGAATCCAGCCTTAGACTACTCTCTGCTACAGCTGCAAAACCATTGCCTGCGTGGGTGGCATTCCTTGAGATGGGATCTGCAGGGAAACTGCAGTGTCAATGCTTGAAATCCCTCTGGAGAAAGAAGGAACAACTTAGTGAAGGTAATGTCAGAGATATATAAAGCAACATAAAATGTAAAAAAAAATAATTTTTGGAACCTTGAATAAATTTAAAATAATCTAACCATTTTCCACCATTACTTGCAGCAGACAAAACAGCCTTGGCTCTATTTCTCTAGAGTAACACCAGCAAAATATGTCCCTTTATCTCAGGGACAAAACGATAATTTACACTTAAATTTAAGATGCAAACTTATATTCCCAGCAATCGTGTGGAAAGATATGCTATCTGCTCTCTGGCTTCTTAAAAAACTACAATCAGAACTTATGTAGAGACTCCTATTTGCTAATTTATTCTTTTTCGTATTCAAGAGCCATTTAGAATACCTGATTGATGGAAAAAAATTATCTGATTATGTGACTACAGATTCAAACATAAAAATGAAAAACTTCTGAGAATATAAACATTTCAAAAAACTGTTCAAGGAAATAAAAAAGCATTGCTCATGCATTATGCTTTTATTAACAGTGCAGAATAACTGTCTTGTTCATTTTTTTTTCCTCTTTCTTATCGACTGCTTTTTTTCTTCAATTAGACTTTCTTCCTAAATTGTTTTCAAACACAAAAAGGTACAAACACTGACAATAATATATGAATGGAATTCCAAACAGTAGAGCATGAAATGCAGAAATACAGAAACACTTCATCTTTTAATTGCATTTGACAAAATTACTTTCTCTGCAAATTGTTAATGCATGATACGGAAGGAATCCAAGAGATAATCCAGTAATATCAGGTCAGGTCCCATGATCTTAAGGTTGCTTAATAAGGTCAAATAAAAAGGAATGTAAACTAGCTATGGCTACATCTAAAATCTCTGAGTAGCCCCAGATATGCTTAATGGAAGAACATGGGCCCCAGTGAATATCAATAGATCTATTTTATTTTTACGAAACAATTAAGAAACATTGGAAGTTCATCAATCACACTTTTCTTAACAGTGTTATAGAATGACAATTATAGATGCCCCATTGAATCATAGCACAACTTAAGTCATGTTTGAGAGTCTGAGTACTTGAGGTTGTTATTGAAATGATTTCTTTCTTGAATTAAAATGTATTTCAAAGAAATTTTGTCTTATAGTAATAGAACGTTCAAAGATTTTTATTATTTAGAACTTTATATTTTATGTAAATGTTGTTAGCGTAAACTAGAATTGTTTAATAAAAAGCTACATTCTAATTTTCTTTTTTAATTTATGGAAATATTAGAGTTATGAAAATTTCCAGGTTTAACCATTTTTATTACTGTTATTACTGAAAAAACTCCAAAACCCTGTCAGATCTGTTTTTCAGGAGACAGAGCCTGGGTTCAAATATATAAATCAACATTAACAACATGTACAAGAAAATTAATCACTGTCTCCAAAATCTATTTTTGTTTCTCTCATTGTTATGATAACAAAACCACATATATTACAATATGATCTTCAGGTGTTAGGGGTTCCAAACATCTTGTTACTCCTATATCTCTGCTCTGAAGTTAGCTGAGCTGACACAAGAAGATCCTTCATGGAGGAACAGTTATATGATTTGTCTCCTAAGCTCAGGACAGATGTTTCAATAACCTAAGGAGGTACATTCACCCTTTCAAGTGCTCATTATAACAGCATAGTTCAAAAGTATTTTTCATACACATTTCATGATTAAATCATCAGCTGATGCTGATATGTGCTGGGGGAGGTACGTGTGTATCTCCTTCTCAATGAAAATTAAGTGACAAGTTCTTCATCTTCTGACAAAAAAAATAATATTTGCCAAGTAGTTCCCTTTAGGATAGTGTGACTATCACGGTTCTCAGGTTATTTGGTGCTTTGTTTATTTTTGTATAAACTTGTCTATCCCATTTGATTACCATAAATACTATCTTTCTATAGCATGATGAGCATTTGAAGTCCCCTTTCCTTGAAGACTTGAAGAGAAAAAAGATTATTTCCAGTTCACTTCCATGTATGGCATAGAGCTATGCGCATAGGACTTTTTCCAAGGGCATGTAATGTCAGGAAAAAGGGGAATGGCTTTAAACTGTCAGAGGGGAGATTTAGATTAGATATCAGGAAAATTTTCACTTTGGGGGTGGTGAGGCCCTGGCACAGGTTACCCAGAGAAGCTGTGGCTGTCCCATCCCTGAAATTGTTCAAGATCATTGGACAGCGATATGAGCCACAGCAGGAAGTTGGAAGTAGATGAGCTTTAAGGTCCCTTCCAACTCAAACCATTCTATGATTCTACAATGATTCTGTGATTTTGTTTATCTTGTTTTTTTTTCTAAAACCTAAAAAATATTTGTTGCCTTGCTCATTCCTGAAAAGTTACCCTTTTTACAAGTTGTGTAAAATACCTCCTGGAGATTCCAACAATGCCAGACCACTTCTCAAGCCTGTTTTGCATCACTCAGGCAGAGGAGATGGCATGGCCTCTTCTGGAGCACAAGGGTGCAGAGGTACTAGTGCCTCCAACCCTGAGCTGGAAAACCCAAGGAAAGGAGACCTTGGTGCAGATGCACAACTGCAGTCAGCTGAATGTGGGTTGCCTAAGGTTTCAGGAAGCTTTTGCAGCCTTTGGTGACCTCTGGGCTAGCAAATTGTAAAGCAGATTGTTAGATCTTTATGATAATGCACACAAACAGGCTATGTTGTAAATACATCTTCAGTTTCATTTGATGCCTAAATACCATTTACATGAATGAAAGCTGCTTTATGACTAACACTTCTGGGCCACAACTGGGTAAATGATTATTATATGTAGTGTTGGTCATCTTGCAAATGCAGTGACTGCATTTTACTAACTTGATTATGGGCAATTCTGTGTATGGTTATGTTTGATGAGTCTATCCTTTTCCTAGAGGGAAAAAATGAAATATTTCCAGTTGTATCACATCTCAAGAAGAGGCCAACAGTAAGGCCAGAACAATAATATCTCAGATTCAAAATTCAGCTACAAGCTGCAGCTATTTCACTCTTCAAAAGTATCCCTGGACAGCTAAATCCAGTTTCTCCTGGTACTTTTCACCTATTTCCCAAGGACCATGCATTAGTCATCTTTTTCTTAGACTTGTACAAAAAAAAAAAAAAAAGGTTGGAGACATTCTGGAGATTGCTATTCTGTTAGAAACACAGATTGTCAGTCAGATTCTTTCAATATTTCCCTTCTCTTCATCTGCCTAATATGCCCAGGAAAAAGAGATGTTTTCTGATATGCATATCCAGCACAACAGAAAACCTGGACTTTGTATTTACCAAAGAAATGCAAATAAAAAGAATTCTGTAACTTTTTAAGATATCCAGCAAGACAAAAAGAACCAGACATCCTAACATTTCTCATCGTCATTTCTTTTCAGGAATAACTTGAAGCAGTTTTCCACAAGCAAATCTGTAAAATTTTCTCTAATCTTCTTTTTTAGGAACTGCTTTTTTCCTCCTGCTTCCATTTTAATGTGCCCTCAATATCGGTTATTTTTACTTCAGCTCTAAAAGGGAAATAACTAGGATGAACAATAGTTCTTCCTTTCACAAATAAAAATATAATATTGCTAGTGGAGGAAAACACAGAAAATTGCCATAGAAATAAAATCTCAGCAAGTGTTTTTGTCAGATTTGGTCAGCAAAAAGATCCTCTGCAAAGAAAATGAAATCCATAAAACCAGCATCAATTATTACAGACCATAGGCACCAGGCTGCTTTCATTCTTAATTTTTGTGTATCAGAAAATTATGATTACATGCACTTATTTAACAGGAAAGTGGCGAATACGCAGAAATAGTAAGAATTCCCATCTCTTTCTGGGTTTTGTGGAAGTCTATAAAGTACTGCAAACTTATACACTGCCAAGCTGAAGCACTAAGCTCAATTGATCCATAACACCAACTCAGTAGCGATGGAACAGTTCACACTTCAGAAAAAAATGAGAAAATTAGATTCATTTTTAACTGCATTAGCCCTTCGCAAAGATCAGTCCTTCATGACCTATCATCCCCTAACTGGTTCTTATTCTGAAAAGTGTACTTTCCTGTGTCTTGGCCTTGAGCTTTTCAGTGCAAATGTTGCTAATGAGGCATGTGTTCCTTTCCCTAAAATGAGTACACCAACCAGGACTGAAAAATAAGAAAGAAAACATGATTAAAATTAATGCTTTCAATCCTAGATATCTCTGATTAGCTGTGTAAGGACACATTCCTGGTGTCACATCTAGAAAAACTAATTAGTAAGATGGCCAAATCAGTCATGCACAAAGTATGTGAATGGAACTTGACAGTCTAAAATAGTACTACTATACAATATAGAGTCATGCTGAACAATTGAGATTTATTTGGAGTTTTTCAGTTCCCACTGTGGTAAACCAGTAATAATTATTTCAATAAACAATAAATGAAATGAAAGGAGGAAGAAAGCTGATAGCAAGGACCTAACTGAAAAGCATAAAGCAGAAAGAGATGAGACTAAGTGGAAACTTCAAGAATTAGGGTCTTATTTATACAGATTCATGGAAATTGCAAAACCAAGAAGCGACATTAAACAGAAAACAAGGGTCATAGATATACCCTACTAGTAATTTCAGAGCATGCCTTCATTCTCCCCCTTCTTTCTTTGAATTATTCTTCATGATGCTAAACTCAACCCCTTTATTAAAATGTATACACATGGTTTCTGAAGTGTCATCAGGCAAATGCTAGAAGCTAGTTTACTCAGTCTAAAGACGAATAAGAATATCCACAATATCGAAAATAGATGGCTGGGACAATGAAAAGCAATTCCTAATTGTTCCAAGCATCTACTCATCAGTACTGGAGACACAGACTAGTATTGAAATACTGAGAGTTACAGGATGCATCCAGTGCTGAAATAGTTCAATGACATTGTTTCCTGGAGAGGTTTACTAGTGTACTAGAAATGAGGAGTAAGCTCAACACTTTCCTCAGCTGTGATAATCCACTTCACACTGACCTACAGATCCAATTAATTTGCAGCTAATAGAATGTTATGTTCAAAGGAATTCTGAGTATTACTTTAAATTCCCAGGTGACACTGTTAGCCAACTGTCTTGGAAGGGCTGATAAGCAGCATGAGCACGAGGGCTACTGGTGGTGTATAATTGAGTTTTGCTTCTAACATATGCTGCTTATATTTTGCATACAAATTATATTTTAAGTTTCTTAAAAGTGTTTGGGGTTTGTTGGTATTTTTTCATTTGGTTTGGGGGTTTTTGTTTGCCTAATTACAAAAGCCTCTGTGATACCCCTTACATAAAACAGTCTCATGAAAGTGCATTGGCTCAACCCTTAAATGACCCTGAACATCTTAGTTGCTTTGGATCTGACTCCTCTGAGTTTGTTTCACTGCTGAGAGCCAGCAGTGAGGTTACAGTACACTGCAAGGCAACAGGTAGACTTCCTCAAGGCCTACTTTTAGGAAGACCTGCTGTTATAGATGTGATACTTCCTCTAGCTTCGCAGTTTGTACCAGGTCCTCAGTTTAGTCAGCTCATCATGTGGCTGGGATGTCAAGGTTAAGATGGAAGTGTCCTTTTCTTCTGGCTGCATCTGTCAGCCCTCTTCTTGGCCTCCCTAGGAGGGTGTGTGTCATGTGCCACAAGGAAACTGAGGGACAGGTACAAATCTGCACCAAACAATTTAATCTATGGGATTTAATTCATACAAAGAAAATGACAGCTGAAGTCACAGGTGTGCCTTTGTGCACTCGCAGCATACTTGGTTACTAATACCCTGGGTGGGCAAGGACTTCCACAACCCACCTCTGCAGATGAGACAGAGACAAATTTGAGTCAAGGGACTGCTCTGAGACAAGGTGATTGAATAAACTCTTAGCTAGCTTCACAGGGAAGCACTTGACTAAATGTCAAAGGAAGTGGCCAGGAGGGGGCTTAGATGCCTTGGAGATTCCCCCAGAAAGCTCCTGTTGTGTGTAGACCGATTGGTGCTTACATGTCTGGATTAGTACCACAGATGTACATTCTTCAGTCCCAGCATCAAGGCCAGGCGTCGAAAAACTGTACCTAGATAAAACATTTGTAATTATTCAGTAAAAACTGTCCCTGCAGAGTCAGCAGTGAGCGGTTACCTGTCCTTTTTTTTTTTTTATGTAGCTAAAGGATGAAAGGAGGTAGGGGAATTTTTGAGCCTCTTTTAAGGTAGCAATGGATTCTGTGATCACTGTGGTTACATAGGACCACAAGGCAGGTTTGGGGAGTCCAATTGGGTCCTACTGGAGACACCAGTGCAAGGACCTTCATGACTAGCTCTTTCACCACCTGGGAAACTACTGACTGTCCAGATTGAGAGGGATGATTTCCCACAAAAGATTCCAGCAAAACAGTTTTGGGGGTTTTATTTGCAGGGTATCCACGGAAGACTGTGGTGCTCCTCTTATAATTCAGCTACTTGTTTCCATCTCCCCAGAACTACATCCTCTCTTTCAGCAGCAGTCAGAAAAAAATCGTCTCTTTAGACAAGGAAGGAGCTATGGAGCTGCATTAAAGACACAAAATAAATCTCTACCATAACATTAGAGAAGGTAATGTAAAAATCCATAGAAACCACTGTTCCCAGCACAGAGCTATCTCCCACAGTCTAGTGGTCAGAAAGGTCTTCCTAAGCTACACTGTCCACATACAAGAGGCACAGAGCATCTCTGACAGGTCCAGTATTAACTGTTTACCCTTTTTTCTTGGTGAAAGAGGTGTTTTATCTTCTAGTGTGACATTTACCCAAAGGAAAACTTTTACAGTTCTGTAGCTACATATTTTAAAACTGGTCCTAAGTATTCAAGTCATTATAAATCCACTGACTTCAGCAGACTTGTGCGGAGTTATGCCAGCTATGAATCTAGTTGTTCTCTGTTTAACTACTTGCCATGCATTAAAATAATTTTAAAAGTAAGTTATGCAGGTGATGTTTGCCCAAGCATAAATCAATTAAGATGTGAAAGGTTGTATGCAGACATGTGGGTAAGGGGGAACAAGGGGAAGAGGAAGTAATAGTACCCTTTGCAATTTTCCAGGTAGTATTTTCCATCCAGTATGTCCTGTTTTCAGCCCACTTTGTTATATGTATCCAGAATTACGCATTCCATAACACTTACACTGTCATTAAAAGTTCATCAGGATTTATAGCATACATCCTTAGAGTTGCATTAATTGTATATTGCTTTATGAAATGTGAGCTTTGCAGCCTGGGATACCTACATGGCGATTAGCCTTTGTTAGGCTCCAGTAGAACTACAATTTTGAACCACTCCTCTGTAGTCTTTCTTATGAAGCATTTCATTTTTGTTGTTATTTTTGTTGGAGGTCTGTTTGTTTGGGGGTTTTTGTTGTTGTTGTTTATTTGGGGGTGGGTGGTTCTGGGTTGTTGGTTTTTGGTGTTTTGTTGGTTGGGTGGTTTTTTCTGAAATAGGCTGTAAATGGCAGGCCTTGGAAAAATCTACTTTTCACGTTCAGATTTTGAAAGAAGTTAGAACTGTGTATTCTGATGAATCAGTGATGTCCTCCTGAATACTCTGAAATGTTCACTGTCAAGTGACTACTGATTTGTGTTTTCTTGCTTCTTTGGGCTAAACCTCTAAATATCAACTTGTTTTGCTTTCACTGTTAATCCCAGGACCAAGGTGGCACCATCACAGACAAAATGTTTCTCTTTGAGAGGATTAACTCTACTTAAAAGCATACATGGGATCATTAGTATTTTTCAAGGTATCATTGAGAATAATAGCAGTTTTCAACATGAAATACTCTTAATTGGAAATATTATACAAGATCTGTGCTAAACTGACTGACACTATTGCCAGTGTTAACAGTGGGTCATATATTAGCATGTTCAGCTGCCTTTAACCTGTGTCTGAGCTGGTCACCCACTTCCCATTGAAGATAAAGGAGCAGGTGTTAGACTCAGCACAGAGTAACATTGAAATGCCATTTCTGATGTGGTTTGAAGGATTAAACCAGCTTTTTCAGCATTATAAATAACTTAGCAAGCAGGAAAACATTCTCCAGTAGTCACAGAAGTCAGAGACCACAGTAGCCACGGTCAGCAGAAAGCCTAGATTCCTGAACAAGTCCATAGGAATGAGGAAGGTCCACGGTCCAGCTGCAAAGCCAGGATCACACTGAGGTCATGGTGGCACATAGTCCTGTATATGTATAGCTGCAATGTAACTCAGGCAAGGACCAAGGGTGAGGACTTGATTCAAATCCTGACCAGAAGTGGAAAAACCTGACCACTTCTCCCAGTTTTGTTCCACCAGCATCATCACAGTGGTCTGGTCCAAGGCCATATCGCTGCTCAGTATCAGAGCTGGCTCCAGCACATGCAGCTTGTCCCCTTGAACAGAAATAACATTAGATGTTGCTGCCTCATCCCTGGAAGCATTTAAGGCCTTTAGAAACTTGATCTAGCAACCATGGCAGCACCGTTGGACTAGATGATCTTTAAGGTCCCTTCCAACCGAAACTATTCTATGATTCTATGGTGATGCTATAAACATTTCTCTCCTGGGTTTATACAGTGTGATCCTGGACCGTGATCAAACCTTTTAACATTCGGAATAATAGGAGAGCAAAAACAGCTTTGCTCACAGTTAAGGTCTCTAGTCATAGAAAAAAGTTTCTCCTGGTCTTCTCTAAGAACAAATTCAATATTAATAATTCTTAAGTATCCTCAAGACTTCAACAGAATGAACTATTTACCAATAAAATATCAGTGGGTTTACTCACTTTATACAAACAAAATAAAAATCAGACAGTTATCTTAGGGTTCTTATTACATTATCATCATCATATACATTATCAACACAAAATCAAGCTTAATTACTAACATTTCATATCTAATCAGAGTTTGAAAATGCATTGAAGTGTAGGAAAAAATGGCTGGAAGAAAAAGGTTAGATGTCACTTAGGCCCAGATTTTATGCATTTGAATTGGGTAATGGGAACCAGAGTTTCAAAAGAATGCAATTTTCCTGCTATATGGACTATTCCTAACTTAAATATCAGGAAAACAGGATCTAGAATCTTGACTTATAAATAAATTTTTATAAGCTTTTATTTCTGATATACTGAAAGTTCACATTTACTCTTCTGCCTCCTGGTTTTGGCAAAGCTGGAGAGAACATAGCACTATATCAGCTCATAGTAGCTGAGGTCCATTTAGTTTAGACAGCGGGAAAACTGAAGGACTGCTCATACTAATGAAACAATTATGTTTTGTGAAGTAGTCATCACAAAATACACTGATGAAAGTGAAACAGCTTAACAGAGATATGTGGAAGAAGAAAAAGTGAAAAGCAAACCATAAAATTGTACAAGGAATATTGATCAACTGCAGTGAATCAAAATGGTTAAAACTGGAAATAAATATTTGCTACATAAAATATTAATTTAACTTACCAGTCTTTCAGTAATAGTGTAAAAAAAAAAAAAAAAAAAGTGAGATTTTCCATTATTCCACTATTTTTTTCTTTTGTTTTTACTTATCCAACATAAATTGCCTACCAAGACTAAAATAACTTGCCTGAAAATATTTTTTCAGTAGATACTCTTCTGAGATAATATTTAGTGAAATATACATAAGCACAGCAAAGACAAAACAGCCCACCAGGTATATTTATATTGCCTAGGGAAAAATAGCTCTGAACTCAAGAAAAGCACGTAGTAAGAAGCTTCAAGTCTCCTTGTTGAGTTTTCAACTCAAAAATTGCACCTATAGGTGAAAGACTGCAAATTCACAGTCTTTAAACAAATTTCAAGTTGAATTTCCTGGTTTCCTCTCACATGCACCTTAAAAATTAGTATAAGAACACAAAGAACATGAGGAAAGGTGAAGGAAGAATTGTAAAAGTATTTTTGGTTTAGGGGCATTTATATCACAAATGAAGACTTTTGCTTTTTTTTCAGTTATACTTTTAACTTGGTTTTGAAAAACCTGAGACATGCTGAAGGTGGGGTAGCTGAAGGAAAAACCCTCTGAGGTTTCAAATTTATCTTGCAGAGAACTCAGTCAACCAGAAAAAGGAATAAAATCACAGTCCTTAGCTACATGCCCTTGATATTGATTCAGCTCACACAACTGTGCAGTGAACTCCTTCATTCCTCAGGAATCTTGTGAGTGTGTGAATAGATCAGTCTTATTTTTATAAAACAGCACTGATAACCCTGATAGACGCAGAAAAATGCTTCAAAATGTGATCCATGTGAATCCTAAAGTGTTCAGAATCTAATGACAAATAAAAGAGCCCAGTGTGTTTATTAGATTTCATCATTCTCCAACATTTGGACTTAGCAATAACGTAACTATAAAAATCACATTTACAAAGCTTATGTAAAAATAAGGTGGATTATTTTATGAAAAGATAAGGAGCCTTCTAGGTTCAGTACCCACCTCAGTTGTCAGGACAAAGAACTGTCTGGATGGCTGTACACAAAGAGTTGTGCTCAATGGCTCAATGTCCAGCCGGAGACCAGTAACGAGTGGTGTCCTTCAGGGATCAGTGTTCAAACTGATCTCATTCAACTTCTTTGTCAGTGACATAGAGAGTGGGATTGAGTGCACCCTCAGCAAGCTTGCTGATCACACAAAGCTGGGTGGTTTGGTTGATACGCTGGAGGGAAGGAATGCCACCCAGGGGGACCTTGACACGCTTGCAAGGTGGGCTGATGTCAACCCAATGAAGTTTAACAATGCCCAGGTACTACACCTGGGTCAGAGAAATCCCAGGCACAGCTACAGGTTTGGCAGAGAACAGATTGAGAGCAGCCCTGCAGAGAAGGACTTGGGGGTGGTGGTCGATGGAAAAATGAACATGAGCCAGCTGCAGTGTGCACTCGCAGCCCAGAAAGCCAACCGCATCCTGGGCTGCATCAGAAGGAGCATGACCAGCAGGTCGAAGGAGTTGATCCTACTCCTCTACTCTGCTCTCATGAGACCTCACTTGGAGTATTGTGTGCAGTTCTGGTGTTCTCAGTATCAAAAGAATATGGAACTGTTGGAACAGGTCCAGAGGAGGACCACAAGGATGATCATGGAACTGGAGCAACTCCCTTATGAAGACAGGCTGAGAAAGTTGGGGCTGTTCAGCCTGGAGAAGAGAAGGCTGCATGGAGACCTCCTAGCAGCCTT
>JAOEHY010044479.1:0-29803 GCA_025447955.1 Psilopsiagon aurifrons
GGGTGGTGAGGCACTGGAATGGGTTGCCCAGGGAAGTTGTGAATGCTCCATCCCTGGCAGTGTTCAAGGCCAGGCTGAACAGAGCCTTGGGTGACATGGTTTAGTTGGAGGTGTCCCTGCCCATGGCAGGGGGTTGGAACTGGATGATCTTAAGGTCCCTTCCAACCCTATCTATTCTATGATTCTGTGATTTCTCTATAGTAAAGATACTAACTCTATGGATCCAGGGGCTTGTGATTCTGCAGGCTCCTGTCTATTCATGTTGTGTATCTGGTTGCTCTTGGGAATATTTGGCTGCTGTCCTGTTGTGGGTGAGTTTGTGTTCAGGTTTTTCAGCTATCCAGGCATTTTTTGCTTCTGTTATGCAGAACTGCTTGTTAAATGCTGAAGAGTTCCAGCCTGTGTGTTTAGTCTAAGAGGCTCTTGAGCTGCAGTCGGTGTTTCTGTGAGGAGCAGAGCTCCTCCGTGGCTGTTGTGAGCCCAGATGAAAGGCGACTCACTATGTAAGGGCAGGAAAATAAGTTTTCGTAAAGACTTGGCGTCAAACAGAGCTGTTGTTTATGGACATTTGCCTTGCTGAACTGTGGATGACTGAAACTCCTCGGATCAAGGAACTGTTTGTTGTTTAAAATAGGAGCAAAAGAAAAAAGGGATGAACAGCCGGAAGCCTTCCAGTGACATGAGATACATGCCTGTAGCAGGATGCTTAATGTTAGCACAACTTTAAGTCGTGAAAAGTAGTAACGGAAGCTTTTCTTTTGCCTGAGGTTCTTGGGTCATGAGGTTTTTCTGTATTTAGTCACCAGTCAGCAAGTCACAAACCATTAAGATTAACGGGCGGTGTTGTATGTGCATGTTCAATGTTTGTACTGCAAATTGCAGTTTTGGTATGACCAAAGACTGTGCAGGCTCTCGTTTCTCAGGCTGTTGTATGTTAACAGCAACTTTCTGATGTTGCAATACTCAGAACTAAGAAGCACCAGATTTTTCCCCTGGATGGGTTAGAATGACAAGAAAATCCATCTCTCTGTGCTGTGGTGATGAGGTTGTTTAAAGAGCTGTCGTCCACCAAAGCTTCCAGGGGAGAACATGTTTGCCTTAAAACAGACCCCATATTCTGCAGTGTCAAGGTGAAGTTTTACTTCTGGAGTTCAGTTTGCCAGCGGTGAGATGTTATCTTGACTCCAGGCAGGGGAGACCCCTCTCCTGGCTACCAGCATGGTGACTTCCTCCATATGCCCTAGCAGGACATAGTCTTCTGTGTGTCTTTGTTAGTGCCTGACAGCCCCTCCCAGCTGCTGGAGCTTTCTGTTCCTATTGCATAGCAGCAGTTCTTTAATCAGAAATCTTGTTAGTATTCAAGGATAATTGATCCGACTCTCTGGCAGGGGGTGGGGACCCAGCCTTGCATCCTTCTCCTACTTGCCACCCCCAGTTTGACCCCTGTTGTCTCTTTGTTTTCTCCTGTTAAGTTTGTGCCAGTGATGTGTGTGTGCTGTTTTTCCAAGCAGCCTGAAGTTGGCTGTAACCAAGAGCAGCAGTTAAATAGAGCCCGATTTCCCCGCTTCCTGGCGTTCAGTTGTTCAGCTCCATTTTCTGGTCTTCTGTGTTTTTGATTTGCAGAGAAGGAACTTACTTGGTGCCCCCGGGCATCTCTTAAACCCATTAGAACAAACTCCATTATTTCACTGTACTTAGAAATCCTCCTCCTTTAGTCCCAGCATCCATCAAAATAATGTATCCTCTGTAAGGCCCTCTGGAAAATGTTTAATAGGATCTTTTCAAACTCAAGGAGAGTTCCAGTTGGGAAGGGGGAGGGGAGAAGGCTCATGGAAGATCTGACTGTGACTTGCAGTAAGCCTGAACTTGGCCCGTGTCAGCTCTCCCTTCACCTCCATGCCGAGGGAGTGCTGAACAGAGCGGATCCAACACTGGGATCAAAGCTGGAAACAAAAGGCTTTGGGAGAAAAAATTCCCGTCTGGCCAAGAGGCAGCCACACAAAGGTGGTGCATAATTTATCATTCGAGGTTTATTTCTGCTGTGCTCCTTCTGGAGAGGGAAGGAAAAAAAGAAGTGACTCTCCTGCTGTTTCAAAGGGGATAAGTGATGGCTTTGGAGACTGGAAGCAGGCAGCAGCTAGAGATACCATGGAAAAGCTTTTTCAGTGCCGAATGTACCCAGCTCCTCTCTTCTCAGGCATTGTTTCTGTTGGGGGGTGGAACCCTATTATTGCCTTTTGGAGTTTCAAAGAGTACTTTTAACTTCTCTGTTCATTCCCATGTCTCAGTATGTGGAGTGGAACAGCTCTTGGCAAAATCAAGTTCTTTGAATTTTTGAGGTGTTTTTCTTATCTTAAGGATTGGCCTAAGTGCTGTGGCTCTGTGTAGCATGGAGGAAGAGGCTGTGTTTGCCCAAAGGGTTTATAGTCTAAATTGGACATCTGACATTTGATAAGGATCAGGGATATGATGATTCTAATGGGATAGATAAGGTTCAGTATTAAAAGAGCATAGCATAGCATTCTGATTAAATTTCCTTTAGCTTTTGCTTAATGGGAAAAGCTTCTCAAAGTTTTTCATTCCAATCTCTTCTTAGAATGAGGATAGAGAGAGATTTTAAGGTAGGAGTTGACATCAAAGACTACTGAAAGCTGTAACTGCGGAAATAAGGATGAGGAAGCAGATGCAAGAGTAAACCATGAGAAGAAGGGAAGGGGATATAGAAGTACAGGTATTAACAGAAGTGAAGATAGGCATTTTGGAAGCAAGAGCCAAGGACTTAAGCTGGCAAAGGAACAGAAGAGCTGTGTAAGGAGATCCAAGTAGAGTAATTATATGGGATATGATGTCAGAAAGAGTGGTTAATTAGGTAGTATAAAAGATGGAAGTTTTGAAAGTGAAGATGAGCATTGAGCAGCATTTAACTGCTCAGGCAGGGAAAGCTTTATTTTAGTAATGCTTTCGAGGAGGATGTGACAACTTGTAGGGACCCTCAACATAGAGTCCCTGTCCTAGTGGGATGAGTTTATCAAATAGCAGGAGCTTAGCAGTAGGTGCAGGAGAGGGAGACCAATAATGTGGTATGGTGAGCCCATGAGATAGTTCCGCCACCACATCTATCTGCAGTGATGGAATGTGAGACCTGCCAGGCTTGGGGGCACATACAGCCAGGAGGGTTTTTGAGTGGGATGTCTGATGTCTGGGAAGCTCTTTTTGAGGACAGTCCTGTCTGGAAAAGTGCTTTAAACAGGAAGGCAGAGTTGAAATGAGAAGTTGGGAGGTTGGAGATGGCTGCTTGGAAAAAACATGTAAAGTGAGAACAGGAGATTCCTCTTGGGTTGGAAAGGAGTCTGGGTACAGAAGCAACAAGACTGGTGGCAGAAAATAACACCTTTCCTGGAAAAGGAGGCTACTTCTCTTCTTCTTCTCCATTAAGAATTGTTCTATGGAGGAGTGAGTCACTAGTGAGAGCTGTTAAAACACAAACGTGATGTTCTCAGCCTCCTCTGAAGGAAGCAGTATTGTGTGACTGTGCAAGAAGGTTCCAGGGAAACACACTCTGCTCCTTTAGCCTGAATCTCCAGCTCCATCAGTTCATTTGACTTGGTGACAGTTGGTAGTCTGGGAGAGGTTCTTGCCTTGGGTGCAGCCATTCACTGTAGCAGAACTGTGTCTCATGGGATCCAGGATTAGAATAAAATAGACACACCTTTTTCTTTTTTTCCCTTTATGCTCCCACCCAACTTTAGTTCTGAATTTCCATAACTGCTGAATAGTCAAATCCTTTCTTTGCAACTCTGAGGGCAAGGAAAAGGATGAGAAGTCTCTGGATTATAATTTCCTGCTCCTGTTCTGAGCTCCTGAGGATGAATCAGGAGGTGGGATAATTTTCTGAATTAAAATCCCATTTGTTAAGAGGAAACCAGATTTACTGCTGCCCTTTCTTTGTGATTCAGAGTTTGCAGCTTCTTCAGGCTTGACAAATTTGGGAGATGAGGTTTTTGAGGCCTCGGAGACTGTATTCTTCTCACTGTGCTTTTTGAAGCCTGTTACTCTTGAAAAGCCCAAGTTGAGTTTATTATGGCTGGAGGACACCCCCGTAATTTGTGCTGCCTTTTAAAAAGGGCCTTATTCAGCAGCGTATCTGTTGGCAAGAGGAGAAACGTAATAGGTCTGACTGGGAGAGAAAACTGGAGAGTTAGCAGCATGGCAAAGGAGGGAGATTGGAGGCTGCCATTCCGGAGGCTTTAATAGCCACGAGCAGGACAACGTAGTCATTGGCAAATAAGAACGCTAGTGCACTGCCTGCTGTTTTGTCATGGATCTCATGGAGAAGTACATAAATCTTACAAAGTGTAATGCGTGAGTTGGTGGAAGATAGTTCGAGTGTCCTGATAAGGGTACTAGCCATTGCCTTGCAAACAGCGCTGTTTAATTCAAGGAAAGAGCGGGTTGAATTGAGAGCTGTATCCATGCAGAGTCGAAGCAATGAAGGGGATTTTCTTGGGCACTGACTTGGAAGTGGAGAAGGATGGAATTGGGCTGGTTGGTGAGGTTACAGCCCTTTGCTTGGCCTGGGGGAAGGCTGCCCCTGGGTCTGACATCTGTCCTGTACCAGTGAACAGCAGCTGCAGGAGGGTATTGACTCATGAGCAGCCAATTCCGGAGCAGTTGTCTCCACCACAGGGGTGGTAACCGCATGCGTTGTTCCAGTTCGAACTGTCACCGCTCATGAATCAGCACTGTATGTAGGCCTTTGTTCACTGCATTTTTGAGTGTAAGGAAGAATCCAGACCTGTGGTCAGCATTACCTTAAACAACAGAAGCCCTTTAGGCCTTTTAGGTGTTTGGTTTTTTTCCAGGTCCAGGGTTCTATAACCTGGTGGATCACATCTCTGCCTCAACTCCCCTGGAAGGGCACGTTGCTCACTGGTAATTATGCTGAGTGATTTCTGTGCTACCAGAACTCCAGCAGAGAGCAACAACCTTGTTGATCCCTGCCTTCTGCAACTTTCCACTACAAATGCCTTTGGCTTGCAGTAGCTCATCCGCTCAAAGACAAACCTGTTGTTTCTCTGAGGTTTCTCTTGTTTGTGACCTGCCTCCTGTGAGCTGGAAGATGAGGAACTGTAATCTGTTGCTCTTTGTGGGAATTCCAGACTAGAACAGCATAAGCTAATTTCTTAGGTTAAGTTTTCCAGTCAGTTGTGTTTTATATACTTCCTTTTGTGCTTGCTATGGTTAGTTCTTCACCCGCAAGTCCTCAGAAGTTTGGGAGCAAATATTTAAGCTGGAAAGGAATGTCTAATAAAAATGGGATAATTCACGTGGTACTTTAGTAATGTTTTGTTGGTTGTGCTGGAGAAGCAAACTCTTGATGGCAGTAATATGTATGCTGGAGGAAGAAGAGAAGCTGAGATGATTGCTTTCTGAGAAATAGCCATGGGCAGTTTTTGTGCTGCAGATGCTTTTAGAACAGACTGGCAGTGAAGAGGGGGTGGCAGGCAGGCACTTGAGTACTTCAAACAATTGGCAAATGCCCCTGTTTAGCTTGATCAGGTACATGAGTCTAAATCCAACAGTCACATTATAGAACAAATGGGAGCTACTGGGCAAATGAAACCTGTGTACAATCCGTCAGTTGTAGGATATAAATAAACAGTGCTCAGCCAGAAGCCTTCGAGCAAAGAAGGGAGTGAGGCTGGGTGACATCTTTGGTATGTACATCTTGACTTACCCGCTCAGGCAAAACAGCCTCTGAGCTCAGGCTTCTGAAGAAGTGACTGGGACAGTTGCCAGAACACCTACATTTGCTAGCTAATGTACTGCGGTGCATTGGTCCCGCAGGTTAATCTGGGAAAGTCATGGAGTGGGATCCAGGTTAGTTCGGGGCTTTTTCTTGAACAATGTCATAACAATGTGCTCTGCATTCTGTATGCCAAGATCTTAAAATAAATGTGGTGGTGATGCTACAACTGCCTATCAAAGGAACGAGGGTCATCAGAGTTATGCCATGGAAGACCAGAGATGCCATGGGAGCCAGGTTTTCTGACTTTGCATACCAAAGTCTTTAAGGTATGTGCTGTATGGCTCTGTGCCCTTTAGAGGCAAGCAGAAGGGGAGTGGCTCGCAGGTGGGAAATGACAGTAACTTCATAAGGAGAGAATTATTCTGTTGCAGGATGGGGCTGGGCTGAGGTGGGTGTGCAGTACTGTGCCTCTGCAGCCCCACACTGACCAGCCTCAGGAATCCTTGCATGCCTAAAGCTCTGTGTCTGCGGCTGTGCTGGCTATATAGTGGCCCTAGCAAGTAAAACACATTTCAACTGCTCAAGCCATGAGAACTGAATACAGTGCTGAGGTTTTCCTACTCTACTATTTGATGGCATTTGACTCACACAAGAACCAGCTCCAGAGCTTTGTGTGCTCTTATAACTGAGGGGAAGTTAACTTTCTTAAGTTCAGATGTACAAAGACATGATAGAACTAAATCTGTGAACTCTATATGGTGATGGCTACAGAACAGAACTGGAAGGATTTTCATTGCTGATCTTTGCATGAAAGAAACTTGGTATCTGTTTTGGCCAAAGCAGCAAAAGCTGCCTCTGCCTAAAAGTACGAGAGAACCATAGACTGAAACTAAGTGAAAAAGCTGTCCACTCTTATGAAAACATTATTTCTGGGATTTGGCACTCCTTTTGAGGCTAATGGAGCAAATAACTGAATTTTGAATCCATCTGTTTGAGAATCTAGTCTAAATCTAAACCAGAACACAAGTTTCTGTAACAGAAAGTCCAAACCTATTAGCCAGCTAGGCTGCCACAAGTTATTGCGCAAAGTTGTCGTGCTGGCAGATAGTACTAAATGAAATGTGTGGTGTCAAGTGAGACTCTTACCAAATACTGAACTGGCATGTGCAACTTCGAGTTGGATACAGGGAGAGCATCATAAATCAAACAGAAAATGACTGGGAAAGAGAAGTAAAAGGGAGGCTGAGAAGGAAATCTTCTAATTCTGTGAGTAAAATATAAAAGAAGATGAGAGAGAGCAAGAAAACACTTTTCTTACTAGACATAAAACATTATTCCTTGGAATACTTTAATTTCTGTTGTTGAACTCTATACCATGAAGCCTTCTCTATTGAAACGGCTGGAGGCAGTCCCTTCATATATTGAATTCACTTCTGGGAGAAACTCAAGTGTGCTGTCTTTTACATGTGGGTAACACTTGCAGAGCTTGTTTTGCCAATAAAAGTGTCTTTGAATTGACTGTGGTGGGATGTGGTGCGAGTTCTGATGTGACGTGAGGTTCTTTGTAAGTGCAGATTTTGATGAGAGCTCGTCTCTAAAATCTCTAGTAATTCTGTTTTCTTGTTGCTGTTGTGAATTGGCTCCTTCCTTTCTGTGGTCCATTGTTATATGGTTGATGTTTGAAAATGAAATGTCTTCCATCTGGTTAAGAAATGTGATTTGTCCTTGGAGACCTGAACTGCTGCCTTTGCTAATAGGAAATAAACAGTATTCCAACCGTCCCTAATTATCACCCACTTGCTTCCCTGCAGATCCATGTCTCTTGCAAAGGGCACTCGAAAAATAACTTATGGATCATGAGTTGCATTTTTTCTTGTCCTCTGTTCCTTCATCTCTATCAGCTTAGTCCTCTCCTCCTGTTTAAACTGTGTAAATTAAGCATGCTGCTTAGGACACCTGAACAGAGGGCTGGACAGTGGAGACGTGTCTGGTCAGGAGCTTGTTTCAGGTGATTTTCAGAAGGAAACTGCAAATTTCTGACACTGGTGCGTTACTGCTCTGGAGTATGGCTCAGTATAATCTCGCTTTATGGGAAACATTGTCTCCAAAGTACAGTTTTATGGTAATATAAAGCCCATGTTTTAGAATATCAGGATGAGAGGAATTTCTGTTCCTGCTGCCTTTTGCTTTCAGTAAACTTGATATCTCTCAGAGAGGAGTATTTTTGGTGGGGTGCTAGGATGCTGTCATTGCTGAGGATTGTTCTCTGCCCACAATATGTAGTTTCATGTTACGCCTCTTCTAGTATAACTGTGGGTTGCCCCACAGAGTGGTCTCTCTCCTATTCCCTTTGCTGTGTCTGAGTGTATGTCTGCTGGATGAATCGGTTCAGCTTGATCTGTCACAGAAGGAGCCCACCTGCAAAATGGTGAAACGAGTGATGCCGCAGGTATTGGCGTGGTATTGGCAAACCGAAGGGAAGTGCTCTTCAGTGAGCTGTCAGTGTAGACTTGATGAAAGGATGGAGGAGCAAGACCAACCATTTTCTTTTGGTGCTGGCTTGCTGCTACTTTGCTTTGCCTTAACAATAGTTAGAAAGACATTTCCTGGAAATAAGGGAAGGTGAGAATTCAAGCCCGAGATTTGGTTTCTATGGCTCATGTAAGCATAGGCCTCTTTATTGTGTTGTGCTACATAACAGTCTTAGTATTACGTCCATGTGTGGTGAAAGATCAACCTACAGATGTTGCAACTGGCACAGTACATTAATTGGTGATATCTCTTTGTGGTGGAAACTTGTATTCATTAAGACTGGAAGCATAGACCTACTGTCTTGTTTCACTTGGGCTAACACAGGCTTACATTCTTACAGAGAAACTGTCAATCTAAATATGAAAAGCTGTATCTTCTTGCTAGTGTCGTGACTCTTCTTCCTTAGTCTTGCCTCTTAAATGGTTGATGTCTAACAGAGAGTTAGGTTTTGGCTCTTGCCTGCAGAATCTGCATCCTCCTCCAGAGCTGGTGCAGAAATGGCAGCGTTGATGCGGAGTTTTGGTTAGTCAAAGGCAGACAGAGTTCACTGTTTGGAAACATAAGCTGCCTAAATGGCCATTCGTGTTCTCCCTCAACGAGTATGTGACAGGCTGAAGGGAAACATCTACGTGGGCTGAATCTCACACATGAATTGTCAATTGGATCATGTAAAGGTTCACTCTGATGGAAATCAGAGCTTTGCAGTGCTACATGCAGCGTGTGCATACAATAAGGACAGTCTACTTTGAAGAGTTTATGATTTCTACATGCAGTAAATTGACATGTATTGAATAACAAGAGAAACCGCCACAATGATTAACATAGCAAATAGGGGTCCCACTTAAGTGCCTTGCCTTTTAGTCTCAGCATACAGAGTTGTTCTTTCTATCCCCAAAATATCTTTCTGTTGAAGCTGCCTTTATCTTCCCCTGCTCCTATCTGACATGCTGCATATAGCGTTATCACAATTAAATAGACACATTTGTTGCATCTGGGGTCTGATGCTGGGAGAATGAAAATTCTTCTCAGAAATAGTGTCCTTCTAAGAGGGTCTAGTTGCTGGATTTGTTCTTGACAGTGTATGCTCCTGTTACCTACCATTGTGTTCAATAAATGATTAGCATTAGTCTAATGAGGGGTATCATATCTTAACGTGTGGCCCACAAAGGTCTCTTCTGCCTCCGTGACTCTTCCACCGTTTCCCCTATCCTGACTGCAGCAGTGTTTGGGATGGATCACAAGTGGATATTTTACCATGTAACCACAAAGGTCAGGAAATTTGAGAGCAGAAGCATAGCTTGGACTCGGTCAGGAATCCAAGTGTTAAACTCTGCATTCCTGAATTGGGATAATTTAGTGTGGCCAACTTTAAGTAATTTAAGTAATAATTATTGAATGTTCCTTTTTGCTGCTTTGTAGCAGCAAGCTGAATTGCTGGGTAGAACTCTGTAAATACGTAACTGGCTTCAGTAGCTGTATTTACCCAATAGCTTAAGTGGTTTTCTCCATAACCTTTGGAGATCATCTGCACAGAGCTTGATATGGGAATGTCCTCTTTTCAAGCTACGACATAAAGGTTCTCTGTGATTGTTGGGCCAGGTGTGCTAACAGCTGGGTTGTCTTGGTTTCTCTAAGGATAGCTGTCAACTTGATTTTGGAGCGTACAGATTCTTTTCGTGCGAGGGTAAAGAACTGAGCCATAGAGACTGGTTGCTTAAGAGCTGTTTTTTCCCTGCATCCTGAAGTTAGTGGCTTTTTCCCAGATTAGGATGTTATGTTTTTAAACATTTACTGTACTCAATTGTAGAACGATCTAATTCACCCTGTTTATTCCTTTTCATAAGGATGTTCAGCACAGTAGTGTAAGTATCCCACTTCTAAATGTGCAAACACTTGGTAAACAGACTGTAGGAAGAAAATAACTCTTGGACTGGCTAAGGTAGTAAATATGTCTGTAAAGCCTTGAAAGGGAAACGACCCCAACTTCTTCTGTCAGTTTGTCTCTGAGGCTATGGTTCTGCAAGCCATGAAGCAGACGGAAGAATCAAACTGGGCTGAGTGAGGATGAGCTGGAAAACACTTCAACTTCGCATCTTTTTGCTCATCGCCCAGGAGACCCCTTTCCCTGCTATTACTAGGCTGCACAAAGCTGTACTGGCTTATGGGGGTTGTGCAACTGGGAGTCAGGGAAGGAGGGCTGAGAGCTCTTAAACCTAGCACTACTGATGAATATGAAACCATAGTCTTGAAGTTTCTTTCCCATGATAGAGTATCAGTGTGTTTCTGGAGGACCTGAGAGCTGTGTTATCACTTAAAGTCAAATCAAGGCTGCTTCCTGACCTTTGCTTATTGTGCACAGAAGAGGGTTTGTTTTGGGAGGATATCTGGAAAAGAAATCAAGAACTAGGTCGTATCGTGAAGGGCAGAAGATTATATCTTCCCCATGGAAAACAGTCATGTTCTTTCTGAAGGCTTGA
Source organism: Psilopsiagon aurifrons (assembly GCA_025447955.1). NCBI lineage: Eukaryota > Metazoa > Chordata > Aves > Psittaciformes > Psittacidae > Psilopsiagon > Psilopsiagon aurifrons. Next base: position 10,759 of record JAOEHY010044479.1, read on the forward strand.
TACCTAAATCGTCTTGTATGTGTTTCAGTTTGCCAAGTGTGTGTGCGGTTATAAGGAGGGACGTGGAATGATTTCCAGAATGCCGTTGCTATTTGTAATTCCACATTGTTTGATAGTGTACAATAAAAAATGGAGGGAGGGGAATGAACCTCTAAGCACACTTCTTGGAATCGGGAATTAATGGATCACGTTCCATCTCAGAATAAAGGAACAGGGAACAGGAAAGTGAACTGAGCTCAACCTCAGAGCTCGAGGTGTAGGCTGTCATGACCATAACGGTGTGTAGCTTAATGGTGTGCTGTGACTTCAGTAGATCAGATCTTGACTCATCAAGGCTTGTTGGCTAAAGGTCCAAATGTACCAGATGTTCTTACTTAGAGAATGATCTGTAGGAGTAATATTCTTACAGTGTCTGGGAATGGCAGCGTAAGGTACCAGAAATATTTAGCAAGTTTAGCCAGGACGCAAACTGCACACTAAGGCCTTTTTCCCTACCACAGACATGGTTTCTTTTTTTCCTGACTGAAAAGAGTAATTTTGCTGCACAACTATTAAAATGGATTCCGACATAACTCTTTCACTTAGGAGTGGAAAGAGAGGAAAAACGTTTGTGTCCATCTGAAAACAGACCTCCCAGGAACTTCTCAAGTTAGATTGTAATTACTGGTGATAAAATTCTGCTAGAAATGGAAGTCACTAGATGAGTAGCCTTGTGTTCTGCTTCACCTTTACTGCTATCCAGTCATTTTAGGTAGCATTTAAATCACTGATGGGTTTAGGTTGATCTTTAGAAGACGTATTCTATACTGGGCTGAATAACATCCCTTCTTGCATTGCCTGCAAATTGCCTGAAAAGCTTGATGGAACTCAATTAGTCTGTTGGACCCTACTCCCCAAAGTGTGGAATAACAGAAGGAAAATGGCTCTTGCGTCATCACAATAAATGCATCTGATCGGGGTTTTGGCCCTGAGGTCCTGGTTCTAGCAAAAGGCAATGCCCCTGAAGTAGGGGGATCTTTTCCTCTGTAGGCAGGAGAATTTACAAGAAAGAGTAAAAACCCTCTTCTTCCAGGGCTGAATGACGTCTGCTGAAAGGATCTGCAGTGGGCTTTGTCAGTGGGCTTTGTGAGGAGCCTGTGTCTATTTGGATATGCGCTTCAGACCCTCTAACTTGGTTCAGGAAGTCATATCAGAAGTAGTTCTTAATCATATTGTTACTACAGGCTCTTCTCATGAGAAGAATACGCAGGCATCTTTAGGCTGCTTTTGTATGGAAGTAATGGTTATTTCAATATGCTGCATATCTTCTCACCTGAAAAAACCAGTCCTAGGGAATAAAAGTTGCATGAAAATAGGCAGCACAATAAAGGGAAGGCATCACAGAAGCGACTTGGCTGTGGGTGAAATGTTCTCATGAGTTTGCATTTTGTGAGACATGAAAGAATCCCCTCCCTCCCTCGATTTGGCAACAGATCACCAAAATTGACTATTAGAGATGAAGCCATCTGAAACTGGCTTTGTTAGTTCTGCTTCTCATGTAGCTGCTGAGATTAATCAGGTGTGCAAGTTGGAGTCTTGCTGGATCTAAGCTTATTTCCAGGTTTCCCAAGTAGTGGCAGTGGTTCAAGGAGTCAGTTCACCAAGCTCAGGAGATGTTTAGTCCTCTGTTGTTAGGAGGCAGACGGCTTCAATGGGCTTTAATTGTGTTGCACTTTAGGACTGCTCAAAACCTTTGGCTGGTTTAGGAAGTAGCTGTTTGGCTGCAGAGGGATATTTCTGGTGAGAAACATGTTCAACTTGTGTTCTGAGCTAACTGGCTGCTGGCTGGTTCCCAGACCCGAATGGGAGACTTGGGGTGGGGTTTTGTTCTAACTCAGGAAATCTTTGGACTGGATTTTATCTGTTAAGGTTCTGATATTGTGCTCATCCCCAGCTAAAGGTCACGAAGGCAGTGCTGGCTTGGAACAGCAAGAAGTCTGGACTAGGATATCTGAAATAATCACTGCTCCCAGTGACCTGCCCTGTGCCTCTGAATGGCTGAAAATGAGCTAGAATACTGCTGAATGTCACAGTTTACAGCCTGGCAACTTCCATTTATTTTAGCATGCTGGATTATGAAGTGGTGCTTTAGGAGCTGCACACAATTGTCCTGAGGTAACATCTTGCCAGATACAATCCTCTGGATTCCTGGGTCTAGTCTGATTGAACTGGAAGGAGGCTGCAGGCATGATGCTCTTTTACCTCTGGAGACTTGAATCTCTTGGTCTTCAGGCTGTGTTACAAGGTCTGTGTGCCTCAGCCTTAGCCTGGCTGGGGCAGGAGGTGTCTGAGGGGTTTGCTGAGGGCTGGGAAAGGAAGGAGAGGTGTCCTAATGTTCTCCTCAGCATCTTGGAGCATGAGAGAAGCATCTTATAATGCAAGTTGAACCCGTTTTGATGGTCTTTCCTAATTAGTTACATCAGAAAGGCTGAGGATCTTACTTCTTTAACTGATTTTCTTTCTTCTTGTTTTTTCTTTCCTCTTTTTTTTGACTCCCCCTTTTGTCTTGCTTTCAGTTCACCCATCTGCATCTGGTCTTGCCCAGGCAGCTGCTGCTCTATTTGTGTGTTCCCTGGGGGGGAGCTCTGGTGCTCCTCTAAGATCTCCTGTTGCTTTGGGAATTCACCTTTTAGACGTGGTGCTTCATTAGCTTCTCTCATTCATTTAGTACTGTGAGAAAAGATTTCCCCTCCCGAAAAGCAGAAGAACAAGTTTCCAGCAGCATGTGCTCCAGAGAAGAGTCTCTCTATGTAAATAGAGCAGGTTTAAAAGCCTCCTGCTATTGGCAAAGGAGCGGCTGGAGAGTTTTTTAAGGGATATTGTTTGACTTAGTTGGCACTAGGAGGCCTTTTGGAGACAGAGGCTGAAGAAACCCTCCTGCCCTTTCTCCCCTCTGCCAGTGAGCAGCTTTGCTGCCCCCATGCACTGTTGCCTCTCCTCCCCTGCCTTGCTTTCAGCACAGTTGTTTCCTTTTTGTTGCTGTTCATGAGAGAGAAAAGAGCTGTTGAGGAGTTTTTTGACCATTGGGTTCTGTATTTCCTCATTTGCTGCCCCTCTCCCCCACTGGGTGTTGTGGGAGAGCCGTCCCCTCTGCAGGCGATGGTGGGAACGGCCCCAGCCTCACTTATCACCAGTGACAAATCAATGGCAGCCTTCAGAAAGCTGCCCCCAGGATCCCTGCTCGGCCCAGCTCTGGAGCAGTGGGAGGCTGCCCTGGCAGATAAAGGACTCCTTGCAGCTCTGACTTGTTGCCTTAAATCTAACTGAGGAAACCTTTTCATTCTCTTCATCGGCAGCCCCCTCCTTTCTAGACTTGTCTTGGGGAAGGTGTTGGCTGCCGGAAGGGGGGTACTTGAAGGGGGTGTGTGATGGGAGTGGGGAGCATTGGGGTTTGTAAGTGTTTTTCTGTTTCCCTTTCACAATAGTCTGGCTAGAGCATGCAGAGCTGGGCTCACAAAGCCTCCTCCAAGCGCCCGGAGTCCCGCAGGGCTCCTCACAGTGCAAGTTTGCTGTGTGTATTCCTACCAACAATACAGCTGGGCCCAGCAACAGGCTCCAGCTTTGGGCAAATATTTCTACAGCTTTTCCCTAATCGCTTTTGATGGGAGGAGGGTGAGATGGGTGTGAGGGGTGGGGGGGGAAGACAATCTGTATATGTGAGGGAGACAAAACCAGAGATGGGTGAAGGGGTTTATCTCTGGCTTCTGCGGTCCAGGCTTCTAAAGGGGGCCTTTGTCAGCATTCAGCATCCACACCAAAGCTAGAGAGGGTATGGGGGGAGGGCATCAAGTGTTGGTTCTGAGGGAGGGGAGAGACTTAGGCAGACAACTCATAATGGTTTGGGCTCAGCAGTCGCCTTTTCTTGTTTTTCTTTTATCAGGAGACATCAGCTGACAAGCCCCTTCTGGGTGGCTTCCTCCAAAGTATTGGTGTAGGCTCAAAGCACGACCTTTTCTTGTGCTCAGTCTGTCTAGCTTATTTCTGCTTAACTGTTCTGTCTGGTTTTATGCTTTACTTTGTGTTCCCTCTACTAGCTGTGAATGATCTCTCAATTTCTAGTTTATTTGATCAGGGTCCCAGCTCCAGATGTGGAAGAAATCAGAGAATTGATGTCTCTTTAAAGCAAACTATGGCAACTGGACTGTCTGATAGGTTTTGGCAATGGGAATTTCCTGAGCCCATTACTGTAGTCCTGGATAGTCAGGTAAGTTCATATCCATGTGCTGGTTCTGTCCCCCATTTCTAAAGCTGTAGTGGAGATAGCTAAACAGCACGAAACTGCTTGATTTTGTTAAGAAGAGATCATATGAGCCCACTTCTCGGTAGCATTATGGGGAAAAAGGAAGCAGGCGACCTCCTTTAAACATGCCTTTGCATCCCTGTAGGGCTGGCAGCAAGCTTGGCATGCCCATGCTTTGAGGCTGAACTCTTACATTGGCTAAGCTCTGTGGCATGCATTATTTCCTGTGTATTAAAGACTCAAGTGCCAGCTTAGACCTGATGCTCTTGTTACAGGAGGAATGGTGCCAGAAGCACAATCCTTGTTCCAGATATATCATGTCAGAAATTAAACCTGGGGAGGAGATGCTTACCTGTGTCAGTATTCTCCAAGAACAGGGAGTACTCTTGCTCTAAGGTCATAGTTCCACAGATATTTTACACTGAGCGTAACTAGGGGCTGCACGTACCAAGATGGACTTCCTGAGCTCTCAGGCTAAGGCCTGGCTCATCTTCCCTTTCCAGTCATAGTATCATAGACTCATAAAATGGTTTGGGTTGGAAGGGACCTTAAACCTCATCCAATTCCAGCCCATCCAGCCTGGCCTTGAACAGTGCCAGGGTTGGGGCAGCTGCAGCTTCTCTGGGCAGCCTGTGCAGTGTCTCACCAGCCTCACAGGGAAGAATTCCTTCCTAATGTCCAATCTAAATCTTCCCTTTGTCAGTTTAAAGCCATTCCTCCTTGTCCTATCACTGCATGCTCTTGCATATCACTGTGTGCCCCCATGTCAGTTAAATCCCAGCAAAACTTCCAGATTGAATCCAGTCTCCAAGTGAACAATAGAATTGAGGAAGCAAAGGCTTATTCTGTGTCAGTGTGTGGATGAATATACAGGATGAGGGAAGGCAAGGCTGCTATGCTGTGCTAAAGCTTGCAGTATTTCTTAGCGTGGATCTAGCCAGTGCTTTCACATAAGGGACATCATTGCCTCTCTCATTCTACCCTCGTCTCCTGACAAGTTCTTCTTTGTAGGAAGAAATTACTGATACGCCAAATACAGACCTGAGTCAAAATAATGTCAGAATTACGGAGATTTTTAAGCATCCTTCTCCTCACTAGTATCTGGTGGCTGCCCCTCGTATATTATGCACAATGTAGAAGCATTCTGTCCGTAGAGCATCACAACTACAAGTCAGGCAAAGTTTGTAGGGAGGGAGAACAACTTTAGTTAGACCAGCTAAGATGGCAGGAAAAACAGACAAGCTTTTGGGAGCAGTTTCTCCTGAGAACTCAAATGGAAGCCTCAGCCTTTAAGTGCAAGTTGAGAACAGTTGCTTTGAGTTCAAGATTGACTGTGTCAGTGAATTAGGAATTCAAGAGAAGGTTCCTGATGCCTCTGGAGCAGAAGGGGGAAGGAGTAGTGCCATAGGGGCCAAAGCCTGCCTCAATCTTTACTTGATTTTCTTCTGAGTTGATTAAGTTTGGCCATTTTCTAACTTTCCAGGTTGAAACTTCAGAGACAGAAGAGTTTCTGCTTAAAGCTGTCTGTGAAGCTTCGGGTAGAAATGATTCAGTTAGTTTGGAGCGTAAAGATAGAAGAAAATTACCTTTCTCCCCTGCCTCTTTTTTTCCCATGTTTAAAGTCTTGTCAAAGTACAGAAAAGCTTAAGAATGTTTGTTAAACCTCCTGTGCTGGGTAGGTTTGACTATCCAGGGTAGGCCTGAGTTGAACAGAAGTTCTGCTCCAGGACCTCTTGTCTACATAATGCTTTCTGAACAGCTGTCTTCTGGACTGAGTGCTCCTTTGCTGACCTACAGGCTGTGAGGAGGAGGAGGAGGGAGCTGCTTCTATGGGCTGTACAGGCTATTTCTGTGTGATTTGATGCAGTATTGAAGATGGTTTTGTGTGCAAGAAATAACATCATAAGCAGGTGTGAAAAAGCAGTCCAGCTGATGCCATCTAACAATCCAGTGATGCCAAATGCTGAATAAATAATACAACCTGATTTCCTATTCAGATTCTTCCAGGCAGTTTTGAAGGGTTAACTTTTTGCTAGTTCTTTTCCATCTGGATCACTTTGCTGCTCTTTTGCAAGCAGCTTGCACTTGGGTATGTGTACTTAATGGGAAGAGAAAGAGAGGTGACTGTGTTTGCTCCTGATTTGGATCAGATTTGAATTTCTGGGTGTTTGTGTGGGGGTAAAAAGAAAAAGTTAGGAGGAAGGAGTAGTGAAAGAGAATGGGATTGTGGAAGTATGAAAGCTTATAAGAGTGATGGAAAAGGGTAAGGGAATGAGGGCAGGTGGAAGGAGCAGGTGTGAGATGGGATGTTCTGCCTTATGCTCTTGTGTCCTTCATCTAGCCAGTCCCTCTTGTTTCCGAGTCTCACTTCTCTGTAGTGTCCGCTTGTCTGTGTAGAGCACCCACAAAAGAGCTTGTGTCTTTCGGGTTATTCTCTGTTGCTTGCTCTTTCTCTTAGGAAAAGAAGGGACTTGCAAGTTTGAGGGGCCTGAAGTTGGCCTGTTTGGGGCAGCTTTTTACTTCAGTACCACCTATGTTGCTTCCCTTCCCTTCTGTTGTGTTTTATGAGCACCCAGCACTTCTGCAGACCATGCCTTGGCTCTTCAGGTTGGACACCTAGGGACAGAGGTTTCTGGCTTGGAACTCTGGCTGCCTGAGATCTGTAAAACGGAGCTGATGAAACCATTCACAGCGGTAAGATGTGAAGACAAATGAAGCTGTGTTTATGGACTGCTTGACTGATGTAGTGATGAATGCCATGTAATGATTTTACATTCCATTCAGGACTTTGTGCTGCAAGTAATGTGGAGGTTTTGTGGTGTCATAAAGCGCAAAAGGAGCCTGTTTAAAAGCTGTGCAGGTGAATTCAATTCTGGCATTTCATTAAAGCTTTTCTTAACTTGCTTATGATAGATCCTAAATGTCCTGTGTAATCAATAGCAGCTGGAGTTATTTCCTTCTGAAGCATGCTGTATGAGATACAGTCTTACCCAGACTGTTGCTTAGTTCTGCATTCCAGGAAACAACCCTTTTAAATTCACGCCTGTAAAAGTAAATTTAGTAAGGTCTTCCAGGGTCTGTAACACTGGGCCTGGTCCTTCATCTCCCTTCAATGGAGAAAGCTGATGCTGGGGAGTCATGGTGTGTCTCTTTGCATGCCAGTTACTGCTCCCTCTGTGGTTAACCTGTTCTTCATGGGCCATTCAATTGTGTCTTAATGTTTTACACTGATATGTTTCCTGCTCTGTTGAGGAGTATATGTGTGCATATATAGATGAATATACTGTAAAACCATTTCCCTCTTGTTTCTGCTCCTTCAGGAAGAGGAGATCCAAATCTAATAACGCTGTGTTTGCAGCCTCTTTCAGCCTCTTTTGACTCATTCCCTGGTGAATGAGAAAGTCAAGTAAAGGCCACAGGTCCGCACATGAAAAACACAGGGAACATGAGTTGAGATCCATGTTAACTTCCCCCCGGAAACTACCTCTCTGTAATTACAGTTCCAACATCCTCCAGAAGAAAAGGGCCCTGTCCTCCCTGCAGCCCCCCTGGCAAATTCAATGCTCCTTGCAGCAGGGAAACCAGGCGTGGAGCAGAGCAGGTCAGCTGGGGCCTGAGAACGCTCCTCTTCTGTGTCTTCATTGCAGGAGGGGGGTAAGGGCTGTTCTTCTCCTTCGCCCCCTTCTTGCCCCTTCCCTCAAATCTCCCAAGTAAATACAATTTTATTTTATTATATTGCTGCCGATCTGCTGTTGTTTTTCATACAAAAAAGGTGGAAGGGGCAAGAAGGAACGAAAGAGTCTGGCGACAGGAAGAGATGAATTGCTGAAGAATGACACTGGCAGGGACTATTGTTCATTTTAACGCTGGAGCAGGAGCAGAGAGAAACGTTCACACGCCATCCTTGGGCATCCTGCTGGGCAGGCTGGGAAAGGGGCATTCCAGCTGGTCATGAGATTTGGCTGGACAGATTGAATTGGGCTGAATAGAGTGCTTGCCGTTTCTTATTATTATTATTTTCCTTCTTATAAAGAAACCCACTGATTAATTGCAATGGAACCTGATTAAAGGGAGAGTCTGAAACCCACATAGACATTACAGGCATAAAGCTGTCAGCCTACCAGCGTGTGATAACTGGGCCTTAACCCTTTAGGAGGTTGAGGGGGGAGGAGGATGCTCACTGAAGCCAGCGTTGCTCTTGTTTACATGTTGGTGTGAAAGAGGACTTGTGTCATTTGGGGAAGGACTTGCGTGCACAGCAGGAGACCTGTAAACACTCTGTATCTCATGAAAGACAAGTGTCAGAAGAAAGAGAACAAGTTTGGGGATATTGTTCGTGGAGAGGTTGTGTGGGGATTTACTCAAATTTGGCTATATTGTGATAGTCTTGCAGATTTTAGCAGCCCGTGGCCATATCTGCCTCACCTAATGTGTAGTCTTGAATGTGATAATCTGTGAAGAGACCTCTAAAGTTCCATAGATTCTTTGGGGATTGATGCAAATGAACTTGATAGAAACATGAATACACCTGTGGTGGATATAACTTAAAACCAGAGGTAAATATTTGAAGGAATGCTGTAGTCTGTGTGAGAGCAAAGCTTTAGTTCTGCTGAACTTGGGGACTGATTGAAAGTGGACGGACAGCTTGGACATGCATTATCCAGCAGTGATGAGATGGAATTTCAAGGTGCTTAGAGGCACCTTCCTATGAGTGAAAACTCTACATTTTATTATATATTGGTTTCATTTCAAATGGGGGGGGGGGGAAGTCTATGTTGTGGTTCTCCTTGTTTTCTTTAACCAGTTTTTTACTCAGCTGATTTAATGTCTGGATATGGTTGAATGCCCTCTGCTCATTCTCTTGCTTCTTTAATACCATGTTTGCAGCTTGTTTCTTCCGTCAAGTAGCACAGATGGTTTATTCAAATACACTCTTCAAGCTTTGAAAGGCTTCTCTGTGTTGTGGTGGGAGATTTGGAGGGGGGGGCAAATGCTCTTGCCCCCCAGCAGTGTTCAGCTTCAAGTGTGACACAGTAAAGGATGGCATGTAAGATCTTTAATGAGTGTGCTCTCCAGTTGTTTTATCCTTTTCTATGGCACCCGTGCACATGTGTGAGAGGTGGAAAGAGTGGAGATTCAGTTGGTGCAAACAAAGGTCCTTTGTGGGCCCTGGGAAGATGACAGAGGGATTGCTTTCTGCTATCTATAGTTCCTCATTGCTTCCAATTCATAGAATCACAGAATTGTTTAGGTTGGAAAAGACCCTGAAGATCTTTGAGTTCAACCGTTACTCAGCACTGCCAAGTCCACCGCTGAGCCATGTGCTTAAGTGCCACATCTACACGTCCTCGAAATGCCTCCAGGGATGGTGACTGAACCACTCCCCTGGGCAGCCTGCTGCAATGCTTGATGACCCTTTTGGTGAAGGAATTTTCCCTGATATCCAATCTAAACCTCCCCTGGCACAGCTTGAGGCCGTTACCTCTTGTTCTGTCAGTTGTTTCCTGGGAGAAGAGACCAACCCCAGCTCACCAGAAGCTCCTTTCAGGCAGTTACAGAGAGCGATAAGGTTCCCGCTGAGCCTCCTCTTCTCCAGGCTAAACCCCCCCAGTTCCCTCAGCCACTCCTCATAAAACTTGTTCTCCAGACCCTTGACCAGCTCCATTGCACTTCTTTGGACCCCCTTCAGTACCTCAGTGTCTTTCTTGTAGTGAGGGGCCCAGAACTGAGCACTGGATTTGAGGTTCAGCCTCACCAGGGCTGAGTACAGGGGTGCAATCACTGCACTGGATTTGAGGTTCAGCCTCACCAGGGCTGAGTACAGGGGTGCAATCACTGCCCTGGCCCCTGCTACAGTATGATTTCTGATGCAAGCCAGGGTGCTATTGGCCTTCTCAGCCACCTGGGCACAAGCTGGCTCGTGTTCAGCTGGCTCCTGACCAACACCCCCAGGTCCTTTTCCATCAGGCAGCTTTCCAGCCTCTCTTCCCCAAGCCTGTAGCATTGCATGGGGTTGTTGTGACTCAAGTGCAGGACCCGGCACTTTGCCTTGTTAAACCTCATACAGTTGGCTTCAGCCCATCAGTCCAGCCTGTCCAGATCCCTCTGCTGAGACTTCCTACCCTGCAGTGCATCAACGCTCCCACACAGCTTGACTTACCGAGGGTTTGCACTCAATCCCCTCATCCAGATCATCAGTAAAGATATTAAACAGAACTGGCCATCAGTAAAGATATCGAACAGAAGTGTCGAGCCCTGGGGAGCACCACTCGTGACCTGCTCCCACCTGGATTTAACTCCATTCACCACCACTCTTTGGGCCTAGCCATCCAAACAGTTTTTCACCCAGCAAGGAGTATGCTGTCCAAGCCACGAGCAGTCAGTTTCTCCTGGAGGATGCTGTGGAAGGGTGGTGTCAAAGGCTTTACCAAAGTCTGGGCACACAACACCCACAGCCTTTTCCTTAGTCACTAAGTGGGTCACGTTGTCTTGGGATCTTCCTAAGATACAAGATGCTCATCTTCCTTTGTCCTGCATCTCTGGTCTCTTCCAGTGGAGGCTACCAGTGTAGGTTGTGCCATTGCTGGCTTGGCTTCACAGGAAACAACTGCCAAGTTGTGGAGTCTTCATGTTCAACTTCTTCCTACTGAGAAAAGGAGAGGAAGAAAACCAAGTCAAAATGGGAGTATCTTTAAACTCTCTTTGCAGAAACATTTGTATTAGATTGAGTGAGTATTCAAGGGAAGAAGGGCATTGTGTTAAGTCCCTACAGATCAGCAGTAGAACAGAGAACAGCATGAACAGGCAGGGTCTTGCACTGTTTTGACTGCATCCTCTTCATGAAAAGAGCCTGCTGCAAGAGCTGCTCCTGCAGGCAGCTCTCTACCACTCCCTGTGAGAACATGGGAGCTGTTGAGATCCCAGCCAAGGAGGCTGGAAATATCTGTCTGCTCTTGGCTGACCAAGGATAAGAGTCCAGTTTCATGGTAACTCAGCATTGACACAGCAAATGAGTCAGGCGTTGAGAGGAAGGTAGATGAGAGCCACTGTAAAAAAACACCCCCATGAGCAAGTAGGACCTAAATGCCTGCTTGTCACCCTGGGGGGGTCGGATGGGGGGGTCACTTCTGCACAACAATCTTCTTGCCCATTGCTCACTTCCCATGGCTTGCTTCTTTCTTTTACTTGTCTGTGGCTTCCCTTCCTTCCTCCCTGCCACCTACTAGCGCTGGTGTAGTCCCTTCCTGCGGCTCTGTTAACGTTTAACAAATTTCCCTCCAGTTCCTATGTTTCTCTTGGCTGTAGCTCAAGGCAAACTCCCCAGATCCAAAACTAATTCAGGGCTCTGAGCAACAGTAGCATTTAAATGTTGGCTTTGTGCCATCAGGCGGGCAGCCTCTTCACTGGGAAGAAATGTAATTCCAGTGTTTATTAGGTCAACGGCGGCCTCAGGACTGGACTTCCTTCAGTGTTGGCCTTTTAATAACTATAAGGCTAATACAGGAACTTGGGAACCCCCAGGAGGGTCTCAGGAGCCTGGTTCTGACCTTTTCGGGGGGGAAGCAGGATTTGGATCCACTTCATGTTGGTCGGGGAGCAGAGTGGCGAAGTGGAACGGAAGGAGGTGTTCCTGTGACTTCCCAAGCAGCGTGCAAATCCTTCCACCTTTGGGCAGCAGCGACTTTGATTTCCTGCCAGTTTGTTTTAACGAGCTCTCTGGGGTAAGTACGGAGGTAGGGCAGAGCAGATTGTACCCTGGTTAAGAAGTGGACTGGGACCAGGTAGGATGTGTGTTAATTTCTCAGTTTGGCCACAAGCTCTTTGGGAAGTCACTTAGGGCTCAGGTTTCCAAGCACGAATTGTGCTTGCGGTGGGAGGTAGGAGCGCTTGGTAATGCCGAGAGTCAGGGCTAAATCTCTTTGGCCAGATGTGTAATGATAGTTGAATGTCTTATTTTCTGTTGATTTTAAGTGACTTAGGTACCCGAATACTCACAGATCTGTACTTTCGGGCTTCTGTTTTCTGAATTTAAGACAGTATTTCCCAACTTTTAAGAGCTGTTGAAATTATTCAGTAGTAGAAGGCAGCACTCTGATGCTGTAATAGTGGAGGCCACACACATCCCTACAAAGATGTGGTTCCATAATTAGGCCATTTAGCTTTTTGTGCATCTTCCCCCCCCAGCCTCAGTGCTGTTGCTATTATTTCACTGAAGGTGAAGGGGCAACGCAACATGAACAGTTTGACATTGGCTCTAAGGGATCTTCTGGTGCTTTTCACTGTGATTAATCTTTTCTGGGGTGTGAGTATGAATGAACTTGTGGGTTTGTGGAGGCAGCACCTGAGACTTCCAGTTGAAGCAGAGGGAGTTTTGTGGCCACTGTCTAAGTGATGCAAAGGAGTCTGAAGTCTGGGTGCTGTGGGAGGTGTAGGTTGGTGCTTCAGGAGCTGCCTCGAAAGCAAACCAATGTGGGTGGGCTGAATAGGGACTGATGTACACCAGAGCTGCCCTCCAGTAACCCCAACACAGACGTTCTTGTTTTTCCTGTTGGCAGTTCTGTTGGAAAGACCTTATCACATTCGAGCCCATAAAAGCATATTTGCATTAAGCTTGTGTTTTTGAGTGCATGTGTGTGTATATCTCATGTGTGTGTATATATATTAAAAATTGTTACTGGTAAAGGTTTCTTCTTTACTTTTGAGTTAATCCATTTTTCTGGTAGGCAGCAGAGTTGCTGTGATGTCTTTGTGGTTGTGTGGTACCTCCGTCTTTGCCAAACCCAGCCCTGTTCTTCCAGCTCAGTCTGGCCAGTTAATAATTGCCCCTTTGCTGCTCATCCTCTGAGGGCAACATAATATCATGTGTGGGGTTATTTTTTAGAAAAGGACATACACAACAGCTCTCTTTGTCCCAAGATAGCTCCATTTATCTTGTGGCTTGTGCTTTTGAAGTCCTCCTGCCTGTGGGATTGCAAAAATGAGCTTCTGCCTCCTTATTGCCACAAAACCACACTGTGTATCCTATCCCTTCCCTAGAGAACAGCTCTGCTAAGCAGAGTTGTTGTGGTTAGTTTCCCAGTCTCTTGTGTGGCAGAGAGCTGGAGAGCTACAAAGCTCAGATGCTGCACCGCTAACATGATGGCCTCTTTAAAGAAGACCAAAATAAACTCCTGAATATGACCCTGTAAGAGAGCAGTCTCCACCTTGCCCAGGGACCTGGCCTTTTCTACGTTGTGCCATAATGATGGGAAGAATCTGAGTGCAGCCCACAAAGCCAAAATGGGCTTTTCTGCAGGCTTAACTCATCCCCTTGTACTGTGTGCCTGAGCAACTGCAGTCCAGCTGGAACATCAGGTTCTCTGAGGGGGAGGTCTTTATAATGCTTGCAGGGGTGTATGATTATCCATTTTGATGTGTTCTGGGACTGATCAAGACAGAAGAACTTGGCTTCTGTCTTGAATATGTTAAATGAACATAGAACGTTATGGGTTCCAGTTTTGGAGGAATGTGGGGCATATGTTCTGAAGGGCAGAATGTCCTGACAGCTACTCCACTGCCTAGGGCATCTCAAAGATGAAAGGGGCTGGTTGGTAATTTCCTGTGGGATAGACTTATGTAGTGTATTTCAGCAAGGCAATGCAGGGTGAACCTTGAAGGCTAGGTCAGAGATGGCTTCTGAATGTGTTGTGAGCAAGGTAATGGGTGCTTTGTAAATCCAGAGGGCACTGGGCAAGCACTGGTGCAGTAGTTAACAAAGATCATAAGTGATGTGGGAGGGGAAGTTAAAAAGAAGCTTCTGAATATAAAGAGAAAAGAGCCAATTTCTTAGAGAATCTGTGGTAAGGAGGTGGCTGGGTTGGATCCTTTGTCTTCTGAATTTTCCCAAGGACATTTACCAGGCTTTAATTCCTGCAACCCAGACTGAAAAATACCACTTTTAGTTTTTCTTGGTTCCCTAAAGCCACTGAGCACTACTTTTCAAGAAAAGATGGCAACAGCGCTTCCTCCTCTTAGCTGTCCTCCTTTAACCACTCCATTCTCCTTTCCTCTCCACCCCAAGCCAGCTTAGCTTCTTGTGAAACTGCAGTTAAACCGGTGCAGTTTACAGACAGTAGATTAACATAAACGGGCATTAATTTCAGCTTTCCTTCATGCTGTGACCTGTAACTGGTTCTTCAGTAGCATCTGCCAGAGTTGTAGGACATTACTGTTCAAGAGCATATGCAGACATGAAGATGTATGGCTGTCCTCTATGAAATATTAAGCTTAATGGGCTCTTTTCTTGCTTTCTGGCTTGGTCCAGGTTGGGTCAGGTTCATGACGGTGAGGTGACAGCTGTGTCTTTCTCAGCTGTTAAGCAAAGAATTCAGTAAAATCCCAAAGATGCAGCTTGGAAGAGGATATGACAGGGATGGGAGCAGAGACAGTGAATGGTGGAAAAGCACCACAAGTTTGTTTGCCTTAAAAGCTGATACTTGGGTTACTTAAACTAAAGGAAGTGAAAAAGAGGGAGGAGTGCATGGATGCGAAGGAAACCTTTGTTTTCTCATATAGCTGGTATGAGTGACAGACACCAAGCTGGTTTTGTTGTAGGCTGCTTGTGTTCATCTCCCCTCAGTGAAGCATTGCAAAGCTTCGCAGTTTCTGAAGTAGCTCTGAAGTTTGATTCTTCCAGGTTGTTCCTCAGAAGTGGTAGAACATACGCTTGCTGTGACTGCAGTAAACCTTGGCTGCTCCTATAGCTGAGGTATTTAAGGCGGGATAATTCCTTCAGGTATTTACTCTGCTGCTTTTGCTGTCTCTTGCAGGTGGATTGCTGTTCCCTGTGATCTGTCACCACCAAACCCCAAGTTAGGCAGTGTAAAGCTAATGAGTAGATCTACAGTACACTTGAGGGATGCAGTGAATGAAGCAGACCTTTCACACTGTAGCAGCTAGGTCATGGGTCTGTTACGGGGGTCTTGGTGAGAGCCTGCCTTGCCCAAATTCTTCCTTCTGAAGGCTGTATATAGCAGCATTTGAATAAAGTGGTGCTTTGCCTTTAGAGCAGTAGGTGCACATTGGTTGTCCAAAATTTGAGAAACGTGGATGTGGATCTCACAGCTGCCCCAGATTTATGCAGCAGCTGCTATGACATGCTTATCCTCTGAGATCCATATGGATTGAAACTGCTTAGGTTTTTCCTTTTGGACCATTCCTTGTATTCTGCAGCAAATGCCAGTAGAGCTTTTTATGTCCCTGTGTTCCCTTTGTTTCCTTGGTTTAATTTATTCGCGGAAGAGAAGGATGAGGAAAATTGATCTGTGGATCAATTGAAAAGTTAAAGGAAAGCCTTTGGCATTTGAAATACCAATGTTTTCTGTCCTGTAGCTGGGAAAACAAACTCCAACACTTGTCTTGATCAATGTAGCTTATCTCTATGGCTTTGATATCATAGAAGGATTTCTGAGTGCTCAGCGAGCTCCCTTCTCAAGAGCTGTCATGCTAGTCAAACTCCTTGGTGTGACGGTAGGTGAAATACATCAGAAGTACTTTCTTCCTATGGATTACCTCTTTCAAACAGCAGGTTGCTTCTCGAGCTGGCAGTGGGCAATTGTCTGGCATTGTGAATGTCTCCTGGTAACATTTCTGCTCTTGTGCCAGTATTTTCTCAATTTTAGCGTCTGCTGTGCTGTGTGATTCATGATAAATGAGAAGTAAATTGTTCACAACCCTTACGGGACAGGAAAGGATAGAGGTAGTTAGTATGTGGTTATAAAAAAATACACAGTGAAAGCAATGGAAAGTTGTGTATCTCATGTTGCTGAGGTGACTAATTCTTGCAAAGCATGATGTAGGCTTAGGGTAGTATTTTGAAGTGTTTGTCTAGTGTGTGAAAGGGTTTGAGTCACGTAGACCTGGCTGCCAGGCCATGGCGGTTCAGCTGAACATTCCCCCTCTGGTCTGCAGCGGATGATGGTATTTCTGAATGATGTTATGCAGCAGCAACCTTTTATTATTGTCTGCTTCTGAGTGCTATTTAATTTCTTTTTAATGTGCTCGAGTACAACAGCCCTGCATGACAAGTAATTTAGTGCCATGGGTGAGCACTTCTTATCTGTACCTTGGGTTCTTCGTTGCAGTTCTCTGGTGACATGCAGTTGCACAGGAGCTTGCAGCTGTGTAAGGAAGTGCCACTCCAGGCTAAAATCAGCAAAGCATGTTTCTTGATGGCATCCTTGAGGTATCACTCTGCACTTCATAATAAAGTAGGGATGAAATGCTCTTTCCTTCAGAGAAAGTATCCACAGATAATGAAATGCCAAGGCTGAAGGGATGCTTCTAACAATAAAAGGAGGAATGTTTCACAAGGTGGGAAGCACAATGCTCTTGCTCTGTAGAATCCAAGTTTATATGTAGGAAAACTTAATTAGTCCATGGAGAAAATATAAGTACGTGGGTGAAAAGGAGGCTGAATCTTTTCAAGTAGGGCCTTGGAGGTGAGAAGCAGAATGGCATAATGCAGCTTCTGACTTTCTGTGGTCTTTGTTTTACCAGGAGTTTATGAAGGTGAAGTTTATGGAGAGCTTCTGTGAAGGTGAAAACAGAAGCTCCCCCTGTCTGATATTTTTGAACACACTTGGAGAGAGAAGAGGAGAAACATCATCTTAAATTGTGATTGTTTGAAAGGCTCAAAGCACTTTGTAGAAGATGTCTGTTGCTGTTGACATTGGGCATGACACCTGAAGCAGGCTGACACGGTGCTTGGTTTCTTGGCTGGCAGCAGTGACTGGCAGGCGTGCAGAGCTACAGAACAAACCCTGCGTTTCTGACATCTCTGACAGCTGCTAATGTCTGAGGGAACCTCGTAGTTAGGGGAAGTGGGACGCATGCCATTTAATGGCAGGTAAATATGCAGAAAGCATCACGGTGCGGTCACACTTCAGCCAAAAGATCTGGAAACCAGAGCTGAAATGTTTTACCCTTTCTTACAGAGTAGGTCTGGTGTAACCAGGAAAGAGCTGCATAGGGATCTGAAGAGAGGACCAGGGCAAAAGTCACTCAGATATGACTTTCTCTTACCTGGCCTTTCTATTGCCTGTTAGAATTCCTCAGTTGCTTCCAAATAGTTGTCATCTACCTGATAGTTCTTGCCTGTCTTTGGATGGGGACTTCGGGCTGAGATTCTGATGTGCTTAATGTGCTTTGGTGGTTGAAGGGTTCCTGTTTCTATACTGGGACTTCATGTGTTGTCCACCACTCACTACTTCTATAGGCAGCTGCAGGGTTGCTCAGGAAAGAGGGGATAATAAAAGTCCTATTTAGAAAAAACAAGCAACCAAACCAAACCCAACAAAATTGGCAGTCATTGCCTATTGTCTGATTTCAAGAACTAAATACTCAGCAGGGGAAAAAGGTGCCCCACTGGTTTAAGCTTCAAACAGAATCTGTTTGAAGTCCTGAGGGAGCATTGTGCCATAACACACCTTTGATAAGCAGTTTGTTGCTGTTGTTAGAACATGTTGTTTAATTTCCCTATATCAGGCTTACACCCCAGCTCTGCACAGGGAGACGTTTTCTTGCTCCATAAAGTGACACATGCATATTTAGCCTAAAGTAGTTTTTGGGCTGCCATATTGTGTCATAACATAAAGCCATGGCTAGGTTGCCTTTTATTACTGGTCCTTGAATTCTCCAGGCATAGCTGCCTCCCAGGTTTTTATTTGCATTTGTGTATCTGTTTCAAATTTTCCACCAGATGCACTAGATTTAAATAAAGAAAGAAAATTAAAAGATAGAATCTTAAT
This sequence comes from Psilopsiagon aurifrons, assembly GCA_025447955.1. Taxonomy (NCBI): domain Eukaryota; kingdom Metazoa; phylum Chordata; class Aves; order Psittaciformes; family Psittacidae; genus Psilopsiagon; species Psilopsiagon aurifrons. Next base: position 28,825 of record JAOEHY010044479.1, read on the forward strand.
TTCCTGCCCATAATTTTAATCTTCTAAGGTCCCTTCTACATTATTTCTTCTTTCTCTGCCTGTCTGTAGAAGAATATCTATTATTTTTTCATCATTTGCAGGCTCCTTTAACATGACACTTATTCTCTCTTCCAGCTCATTAATTAAGTTATTTAATAGGACTGGATCTAATGCTGATCCGTGTGATACCTACTGGCCATCTCTACCCCCTGCAGCGTGTCTTGCTGCCATTTCTCATTATCTTTTGTTTATGGTCCCTCAGCTGATCTTTTTGATCTGTGTGTGCTGGTAGCCCAGCCAATTGGAATTAGGTTCTGACCAGGATTTCATGGCAACAATGCTGTCTCTTCAGCTGCACTTTCTGTTCAAAGACTCTGGATATGTAGAAGCACGCATTAAACATTAAATCTTCATTCACTGTGCTGGCGTAGTAACATTAGCCCCACTTGTGTGGGGAAGAAGTAATTTTGTCAAATGCTGTTGAAGATGTGGATAGAGTTAGGATGAGTATCTGGAGACCTCTCTTAGAGCCATATAGTTTATTGCAAGGTGTTTGTTTATGACTTGTAGGATTTGGGAGAAGGAACTGTAACAATTGCTTCTTGATCCTTGAGACTCTTTTCATGTGCAGATCAAGTCTTTCTTCTTTTTCCACTGTTGTTTCTATACATACTGTTCTTTTTCCTGGGTGCAGGGTGAGGTTTTCAGTGTGGTTGATTGTCTTCTGTAGGATCAGAATTTGGCTTGGAGAGTCAAACATAGAATTATACTTACACAGTGGAAGTTTAAATTGGATACGAGGAAGAAATCCTTTACTGTGAGGTGCTAAGGCACTGGAATGGGTTGCCCAGGGAAGTTGTGAATGCTCCATTGCTAGTGGTGTTCAAGGCCAGGATGGACGGAGCCTTGGGTGATATGGTTTAGTGTGAGGTGTCCCTGCCCATGGCAGGGGGGTTGGAACTGGATGACCTTAAGGTCC
>JAOEHY010044484.1:0-10220 GCA_025447955.1 Psilopsiagon aurifrons
TAAACTTCATCAGGTTGGCATCAGCCCACCTCACAAGCGTGTCAAGGTCCCTCTGGATGGCATTCTTTCCCTCCAGTATACCGACTGAACCACCCAGCTTGGTGTCATCGCAAACTTGCTGAAGGCGCACTCAATCCCACTGTGCATGTCACCAACAAAGATGTTAAACAAGACTGGTCCCAACACCGATCCCTGAGGGACACCACTCGTTACTGGTCTCCAGCTGACATTGAGACATTGACCACAACTCTTTGCGTACAGCCATCCAGCCAGTTCTTTATCCACCTAGTGGTCCACCTATCAAATTGATGTCTCTCCAATTTAGAAACAAGAATATCATGCAGTACATTGCCAAATGCTTTGCACAAGTCTAGGTAGATGACATCAAGTGCTCTACCCCTGTCCATCACCTTTACTTTCTAGGATTAAGACGAAAGCATATTACTACCTCACTGACAATTCAGTGCCCTAATAGCATACTTCTGCAATAATTTATCTTTCAAAAACTGTCCCAGACCCCATCAGAAAGGTCTAAGTGCTCATCTCCTGTTTCTCCTACTCTACACACTGCCCTGCAAAGCATCTTTCAGCAAGATGCAGCAGGCAATCTTATTCTGCTTGCTGGCACTGATACATTTTACATACAGAATATTCATTGGGTCAGTGTCAAAAATGTATTTTGAGTCAAAATAACATTCAAGAACAAGTCAATGAGGACATTCAGCTAATGACAACTGCCTCACTTGCAGTCCTGCCCCAATGAATGCCAAATACTTAATCTACAGCTGCCACAGTATTTCTAACATAATCCAATCTATGACGGACTGAATAGAGGAGCATGATTTTTTGGGATGCATAAGCCGCTAGTGGGAACTGCCAGTCTGAGTGGCAGCTGAGGTGCTTGTTGAAGATCTAAAGCCTGGACTTACATTTCTTAAGTGACAGGCATCTATCTTAACTCTGTGGATGTAGCCTTTAATTGTTCCTGTGCCTGGCAGCCTAAGCGGACAAGATAATGGCCATGTAAATGTCCTGCTCGACTACAGCGTATTCTCACCAAATTCATTATACATGAGGAGTCTGTGCTGTTGATGACATTGTGAAGCACAGCATGCCAAGCATAAAATGGGGAATTTCACTGCCAGTTTGAATTGTTAACCTATACACAGCATAAAAAGTGAATCCTGGATACTTGGGCCTTTCCTCGGGAGGTGTGGTGGTATGCTTCCTCCACCCTCCCCAACCTGACCTTCAATTCCCAGCTATACTCAGGTGATAACACCAGTGGTGGTGGTAATGGATGCATCTGGGTTGTGATGGCCACATATGGCTCAAAGTGGAGTCAGGGAAGAGAGGTAACAACACAACAGCCAGTAGCTAATCTCAAACATGTGAACGCCACCCCACGATAGTCCTGTCAAGATCCAACTCCAGCCAAGCTTGGAAAAAAACCCTAACTTCTGTAGTTAGTATGCAAACATGACTATGAGTTAATTATGCTACTCCATGAACAGTGGACAAGGCCAGAGATCACTGAGATCTCCTACACAGCAGTGGGCTGCATGTTAGGTCGCTTCTTGAGTAGGGACGCCTCTCAAGGTAACTTCTTGAGGTTGAGAGATTCCTTGATGCAACAGACTCTTGGTGATTAATTACTTGCAAAAGTTTGAAATCTTAGCTAAGTGATATAAAGGATTAATTGTGCCCATACAATACTCTTGAAATAAACCACTGACCAAGTCTGAGACTAAGTCTGGATCTAGCCACACCAAGATTCCTCTCCGAGATGAAGTTTAGAAAGCAAGAGTGTCCCTTCTGAACCTCATGACTCAATAAGAGGGTCTCCCTGACAGTTTTGTCTTATCCTGTACTTTAGGCAGTAAATATTCAAGTATACCTTGCCACTGAATCTTGTTAAACCACTACCACATTTAATAACAAACTTTGATAAAACCGCATATCAATAAACATATTGCTACTTCTCTCTTATGAGTTAAGTGTGTCACCCCACCTGCTACAGGAGGTAGGGCAGTCTCTACAAGAAGAACAGCTCAAGTTTAATTCTGGCATGAGAAAAAAGCAAAGAGCTGTTCTCTGAATACTCTGCCTACTAATCCCCTGTTATAGCTAGAAAGATAAGGAACCTCTTAACACAGCACAAGAAACATACTAAAAATCTGAAGGTAAAGTTACAGAATCCAAGCCTGTAAAAACACTCAGATCCTATGAACTGCTATGGCCTAGTGCTGGAAGCAAAATTTCGCTTTTCCCTTTTCCATCTACTACTACCTCTGGAGCCAGGACACCAGTTTGTGAGATAAAGCAATTTTTGCAGTACCCTTTTTTTTAATTACATTAGCCTTTGCATTTTTTCAATATAAAAAGAATAAGTGCCTTGATGATTCAGCAGAATTTCTTTTGTGAACCTGAGGTTTCATCAATGTACTTTGAACACTGACACCTTGGAGATCTAGATAAAAGGTGAAGGAATACCACAGTCTCTCAACGGAATTTAGATTGCAAATTACAGATGTGCTAATAAGATGCATTGTGTACAACAGGAAGAAAAAAAAAAGAAAAAAGAATAGAAGCAATTTCTGTAAGATACATACATACAAACAAAATTAAATAACGCTGTGGGAGTAATCCTCTGTAAAAAAAAACCCAACAAACCATACTTTGGGGCATGTTATTCTCTCCACTTAGTTAAACAAATTAATTGACTAATAGAAAATCATAACTATGCCCTTTTTTTAATTTAACTAATGCTTCATTTCTTTAATTGCTCAAAGAGTCTAATTATTCCAAAAGTACCTATACAATCAAATCTGCTGCAGCTACAAAAATTCAGCCTAGTACTCTACAAAGGTCTGCAGACATACAAGCTAAAATTTGAACGATAAAAATATTGAAAAAAGGGAGGAAATGCTGCTCTTAATTCCCCTGAAACATGCTATATGCGTAGAGTTACTCAAGGTACTGAAAACTTGAAAAAAATCCAAAAGAATGCACCTGTCCTTTTCTACTCTCGGTTCCTAGCTCTGATTTTTCATTTTCGTTTATCAAACCTGCTTATAATTAGTTTTGGCTTTGTATTAAGAATATCTACTCCCGTAACAGCACATGGGCTCAGGATACTGAGCACATACACTCTTTTTTAGGTTTTGTGGCACAAGGTGGACACCTATTTCTACCCATAACCAGCAGCACAAATCCTGCAAATACTTGGTCTTCTGACAAATATAATGCTGAGATAGAAATAATGAGAACAAGTTCTATTTTGATAACCGAGCTTAAAAAAAAAAAAAAAAAAGTCATTTGGAATACCAAACAATTACACCAGAGACACTCTGATGTACAAATTCAAGGGGTGAAGGCCCCCCAAAACTCAAAGAAACCTGAGATGTTTCATCTTGCTGCATCCAAAGTTTTCCGCTTTTTCTACTTTGAAGTAACAGCAGGCATTTTCCTGCATTAAACATTAAAAAAAATGACAAAAATTAAAAAGCTGAGAATGGGAGGGAGGCAGTTAATCAACACAAATGATTTAGGTTTTCTCTAAAAAAAATTAAAGATTATTTACAGTGCTGCTTTTATGATAATTTGTTATTTCAATTTCTTTACAAAGTCACAAGAACATTAAACCAGAAGTGATGGGGAAGTCGATGACACACTTCAAATCTACAGACGCATTTCAATTTCTGAACTGATGTTTCAGTCACTCGCTGTTACATAAAATCCAAGTTCCTAATTCCAAGAGCAGTAAGAATTCTCTCTTTTTTAAAAGAGAGACTTCTCTGCAGGATTTCAATTTTTTCTGTATCATTCAATTTTTTCCTTCTTGGAACAGTGTAACAATGAGACTATTTATTTGAAAGTTTAAAAAGAATGGATACATTTTATATGTTAGATAAATCAGAGAAAGCGATTAGAGCTCTTCTCCTCAATATTTTTTTTTTTTTCCCAATTTCCCAGGGATTGAAAAGATGGAGTTTTCTAATACATAAAAGTTGTGAGAAACCATCTGACTTTGTCAACAATTACATTATTTTTTAATCCTGGGATATCTAGAAGACAAATAACTTCTAGTAATATAAAAAAGTTAGCATACCACAGCACACTAAACCGTAGGCGTGCGGTCTTTCATAGCTCTTTGCAAATAGTTGCACCTTATGTATTGTTGCAAGTATAGTGCATAGAATTAAACGCACATGTACTTTTGTGGTCTGTTTTTATGTCTTAATCTATTGATTGACCTCAAAATCAAAATTTTCTGATGACAACCACTCTCCTTCCCAATCCTCCCTTTTCACATGCAGATTTGGTTACTGATGCTTTACAAGTCTTGCTTCTTACAAACAAGTTAAACACTGCTCTCTGTATACTCAGGGCAGATGCATGAGAATCATCGGGAATCTTCTTCCAATTCATCATCCCCCCAAAAGTTTCGTTTTTTTTTCCCCCTTTTTATACCAAGATAAAATACTTAAAATAAACCCTGCTAATTATGATTAAGTACCTGCTATTATTTTTCTATTTTCCACAAGTCTTCAACAATTTCACAGAACCACAGGACGGTCTGAGTTGGAAGGGACCTTCAAAGATCACCTAGTTCCAATCCCCCTGCCATAGGCAGGGATACCTTCCATGGGCAGGGACACCTTCCACCCTGTTGAACCTGGCCTTGAACACTTCCAGGAATGTGTGGGCAGCCACAGCTTCTCTGGGCAACCTGTGTCAGTGCCTCATCACCTACGCAGTGGAAAATTTGTAGCCTCATAACTCTGTTATTGATCAGTCATAATACCAACTTAAAAAATCTGTACACAATGCAATTTCCTTTAGATACCAGAACTACCAGCTCACTAGAAGTTACCCACAGCATTTCCCACAGAAAATATATTTTTGTTCCTCAACTAAATACTGCAAAGCCAGCTTGTGCATTTTCTCTCTAATAAATAGCAATTATCGTGGTAGAAGAAAGGCATCTCTGCTAGGAAAGGGACTTAAAAGGCTGGGAAACATTAGTTTTCTGAATTCACTGCCCTAACTTAACACTGAAGATTTTTTTCTTTCAACTGCCTCTCACAGTCAGGTTCCTTTTTTCTCTTTTCTAGTCTCTGGAGTATCCTCTCATTTCAGCATCCTCTTCTTTTCATATTTTTATTTTTTCGAGGAAAAAAAAAAAAAACCTATGCAGCAGCAGAATTTCAACAGCTACTAAACATTTCAAAGAAAAGCAATAGAAAGCAACAAGACAAAATTGGAAGAGTTTTAGTGTTTAGCTCCCCAGCTACTCTGGAACAACTATTGCCACCACTGGTTCGAAGAGCAAGAATTTTCCAGGACAGAGAGCTGCAATAAGGAGCTCAAAGCTGCCCATTGCCTTTGAGATGATCAACAGCTGCAGGGAGCTCACCAACATGATCTTGGCAGAAGCTCAGAGTCCAGCACAAGCTACCCAACTACTCATCTGCCTCCCTTGTCTGAGCTCAATATCCCTCCTCCCAGTGCCATATTACTCTTGTCTATGGGAGTGCTGAGAAATCCCACTGTTCAAAGGCAGTGAACAACAGGAAGGTCAGTTTCTTGTCTAATGCACCCTTATTCTTACAATGAAACTTAGTGTTCACTTTCTCTGACTTTTCATGGGAAAGAAAAGCTGAATGTCTAGACATGAGTTAAAATCAATGTTTGGTTAACATGGCATTGTAGCTGTAGATGATGCATCACTGCACGTCCTACAGTAACTACTGTTCCAAAAATTCTATATTGATCAATTTAAAATAACCTTGTAAATTTAATTGCTATCTAACATGAATAATGAATTGAACAAATGTCAGATCCTCGTAATTGTGTCTTTTATCATAAATTAGTATTTCACATACAATAATTATCCCATTAATGCTAAATTAAATGCTTATTGGGTGTATTTAGCATGCACTTTAAGTAGTTGAAATGACCCAGTATATGCAGTAATTTCCTGACAGACATAGTTAAAAAAAAATTTAAAATCACTTTGAAAGGCAAATTATTCTTGTTAAAGGTACTATAGAGAAGACAACTTAGGACACTATACTAACAGTTTCTGAGTTTAATAAATAAAAAAGGACAGAAGTAACCTCCAGCATCTTCCTGAAGCAAGAAGGCTATATGCCTCATTTGGGTTTAGTTCTGCTTTGTAAGATAAAGAATTAAGCATGAGTAGTTGCCAATTTATCTAATTTAACAAATGCCAGACTTGCCAAGTATGCTGTGATAAATAGTTCTAACTATATTCTGCTTCACTTTTTATTATACGACAAGTTTATTTGTAATAATTCACAGTAGAAAGCTGAAAAGGGCACTTAGTAGGTTTAGTAGAAAAAACAAGATTAAAAGGGTAAACAAAGAGAGCAAAACTGTATTTTACATTATCTAAGACATCTTAAGATCCTAAGAGCATCTAAAGTTTTAGAAAAGCCTTTAGAGAAAGCTCGGTGTTATGATCACTGAGAAATGCCATATATAATTACCACCTTCTTGCTTTCTTTCTGAAGTATGTTTTTATGGCATCTGTCTACTTGAAAAACACATGTGGTTTACCCTACTGTCTCAGTCTGGTACACTGAGGAAAGAAGTCCTTTGCTGTCATATGTAAGAGGAAATTAAGATTAAGTACAACTGCACCAATGAACCAATTCAATATGTTCTGCACCACCCTGTTCTAACACTCCTAATGCTCAGAGATTCCCGCAGTTAAAGGGACACCATCAAAGCTTTGCTCTCTTCTGCCTACTGTTTCTGACATTCAGTATACTTTGTTCCTGTCGTACGTGTGTTTGGAACATTTTGAATACCGTTTTATCAGCAATTTTATAAGGTAAATATCACTAAATTTTTCATTTAAAGTGTGAAATAAAATTACTTATTGGAAAAACATTGGCCAATCATTTCACTGATTCAGGGAGGGGGGACCACAACAAAAACTTGCCCTAAAGAGCAGTACCGCTTATAGCAACAGCATAGAAGCAAGGTACATCTCTACTAGGATCCTGTGCAAGAGATGGAAACAGCCCCCGTTTGCATAGCCAAGTGCACTTTTTCACTGCTGCTTTTCCCTGTCTTGTTTCATAGACTTCAGTGCTCTTGACAGTTAATCTTCTGACTCAGGCTATGGGCACGGATAACCAAATACTACCTTGTTTTAAATCCTCAGATACTGAATTTCTTCAAACAATTAAGTGATGCGTGAGATACCTGCAAAATAAACCAGTCACCAAGAGATACAGCCATTCCCAAAGCTATTAGCCTGCCGATTCAAGCTCAGAAATTGTTTTAACTTCAGCAACAGCTCAGCTTCTCTAACTCCCCCCATACAGCAAAATCCCAGGTTTCACACCATGCACTTGTTGGTGTTCCATGAGAACTGTCCTAACGCACCAAAGCATTTGTTTCTCTGCCCATAACACTGACTATGATCTTCACTCATGATACCATTAGAAACCTTCTTTAAAATAACCTGCCAAAAGAGAATTTGTATGTATGTATGTATGACTGTCCTCATGTGTATATATCTTCGATCTTTATCTGAATTATCACCTTTAGAAAGAAGTTAAAATGCTTTACCTTTTAGCTAAATCTACCATGTGGCATCTGTGACATCTATTGATAGAACTCCACAGGAGTTATATAGCAATTTTTTATTTAACGAGAGCCTTTTCAATAGGTAGATCATTTCCAACAAATACTTATCACATGCCAATAGGCTGATAAACTAATTACACCACTACTCACCACAAAAGCTGATGATATTCTTTATTTTGCCTTACTGTTAAAAAGAAAAAATAAAAAAGGAAAAATGAAAGGAAAAAACACACTTTTTTCCCCCCTCACTATTCAACAGACACAATCCTAGAAATAATGAATTATCACAAGTAATTTTTTCTCTTAAAATTTTTCTTTTAGATAAGCCTATATTCTTTATATGCCACTTTGCATTTTAAAATCAAGCAGATGTTATTGCACCTATTTACGTTTCTCACTTCTGCTCATGTTACAACATGCTTCACTGACTGAAGCTGGAAATCCTTACTAAATATGGGGCTAAAACATTTTTATTATCTCACAATTCCTGGCACTTCTCAGAGCAGTCTGTGTATTTTTGAAAAATCTCTAGAAAGAGAGGTTGTTATTTTACACCAGAGTTAACGCTGCAATAGACTTGCCACACCCAACCAACCTTTCTTCAGACCCTTCCTGCCTGATTAAAGAATAACATTTGTAACATAGCTGAAATAAAGCCCATTACAGGCTATACTGTCTTTCTAAACAAGGGGTGAAAATTCTGTTAAAACAGCAATTTTTTTTCAGTTGATTCCTATTAGTAAAACAAGCAACAAAACTGAAGGACCAATGCATTCCACATCAATATGGGAAAATACTGAAGATATATTTCTCCTGTGTTTCAGCGTTTGAAAAGAAAGTAGAAATACAAAAAGATATTCAAGGTAGTATAAGACTGTAATGAGGAGCCACACTCCTCATGAGTGAAATGGACCTTAAATAAATATATGTTTTATTTATTAATTATATCATTCTGCACAAGCTAAAGATGCAAAATGAGATACGTACCTGCAAGAAAGTTGGAGAGAAAGCTCTTCTTTTGAGAGCAAGTTGTGGTAAAACAAGGGAGAATGGCTTTCAACTGAAAAAGGACAGATTTAGCTCAGATATTAGGAAACAATTCTTTACTGTGAGGCACTGGCACAGGTTGCTCAGAGAAGCTGTGGCTGCCCCACCCCTGGAAGTGTTCAAGGCCAGGTTGGATGGGGCTTTGAGCAACCTGATCTAGTGGAAAGTGTCCCTTCACATTGCAGGGGGGTTAGTAACAGATAAGCTTAAGGTCTCTTCCAACCCAAACCATTCTGCAGTTACATAGAGATACATGTATCTATCTATACACATATATATAAAACCCAAGCAAAAATGAACAGAAAAAAATGCCAGACTTAAGAAGTACAATTTTTACATGGACAAGCAGCACTGATTAACATGCTGGAGGTAGCATACTATTAATCAAGCTGTGCTGAGTATAACGCAAAGCCTGTGCATCCTCAAGCTTATACCTGAGAATACAACCCAGGGATACAGTCACCCTTCATCTCAAAACAACCTCCATTTGAGTGGGGCTCCAGCCAGCAGCACCAGCAACAATTCCTCCAGAGCCAGTTGGGTTTCACCATGTTTCCACCATTCAAAGCAGTGACCAGGGGTGAGTAGTTGCCCCAGCATCAAGAGGCACTCTGGCAATCATGACAAATCCATGATAAGGCATAGTTGAGTCTATGTCTGGTCTTTGACAAAAAAAAAAAAAAAAAGATAAAAAAATGAAATAATTCTTTAACAGTTTATAGGGCATAGCAATGACCACTGAATCACCTCCTCATAAGATATATTCTTCACAGAAGTAACAAGTGATAACACAGCACAGAATGAACTATTAGCCTTCAGCAAATGGGGTATTTATTGTTTTTAAATTGTACATTAGTGCTCAAGCAACAACGATATTTATACTGCATATCAAACTGTAAGAAAATAGTGAGCTAAAACTGAGGACTTGGATTAGTCATCTTGTGTGCCCTGAGGGAGTATGAGAACTAAGCAGATGCACACATAAACCAAATAAGATAAAATGATACTGGGGGAATAACGCCAACTGAGTCAGCAAAATGAAAAAGCTATTGCTCAGAAATGTCCAATGGGTATCACATTCCCATTTCAAAACACAATTTGAAAACTGAAGGATTTAACAATAAGGGGGAATAATCCCGAAACAAGAATAAGCTCCAACTAAGAATATCTCCAGGAAAAGCACTGACCAACCCTTTCACAGTGCCATGGCCAGAAAGCAGTATCTGTACAAAGCACTCAGCACAAGCTGGCATACACCAGAATGCTATGTCATTATTTTATGGTTTTGTCTCTAAAAGTTTTCCTCAGAGAGTAAGCCGAAACATCAACACATCAGTATTAAAAATTCCTATTTCCTTCTGCAGCTTTTAAGTTATAGATACTAATGAAAATTATATGCTTTTCTGTTTCAAATAGAAAGGCTTTCTTGACCTTAGTGTATTAGTGTAGAAACAAAATGCGTTGTTTTGATATTTACAAGGTTCCAGAATTAGCTGCACATCACTATCAGCCTCATACCAGCCTTACTAAAACAGCCTTGCAAATGC
>JAOEHY010044485.1:0-34433 GCA_025447955.1 Psilopsiagon aurifrons
CCTTGTCGGCTCCTCTATTACTTGCAGAAGGAAGTTGTCTTCCACACAATCGAGGAACTTCCTGGATTGTTTGTGCCAGGCTGTACCATCCTTCCAACAGATATCAAGGTGTTTTAAGTCCCCCATGAGAACAAAGGGCTGCGAGCATGAGGCTGTTCCTATCTGTCTATAGAGTGCTTCATCCACCGAGTCCTCTTGGTCAGGTGGTCTGTAACAGATCCCCAAAATAATGTCTCCCATCGCTGTTCTCTCTTTAACCCTGACCCACAAACTCTCTGTCAACTGCTCACCTGTCCCCAGACAGAGTTCCATACTCTCCAGCCTATCTCTACCATAAATAGCAACTCCTTCTCCCTGCCTATGAGGCCTATCTTTCCTAAAGCTCCTGTAACCTTCCATTCCAACACACCAGCCATAGGAGCCATCCCACCATGTTTCTGTCATGCCTATGATATCATACCCCCATAGATGTACACGCATCTCTAATTCCTCTTGTTTGTTCCCCATGCTATGGGCATTTTCATAGAGGCATCTGAGCTGAGCACCAGTTGAAGCCAGCTCACCAGCTGGAGTAGGCGAAATATCTCTATATTGCTCTGAATGCTTACTGCAGGTGCTGGCAAGTGACTGGGTGTGTTGGGATGGAACGATGCCCCCCTCCCCCAACACATCTAGTTTAAAGCCTTCTTGACCAGTCTGGCAAGCCTCCTACCAAATCCACTTCCCTTTCTTTGTCAGACCAGCTCTACCAGCCCCCAGTAGACCTGGCCTACTAAATTGAGTCCCATTTTCAAGGTACTCAGACACCTGACTATGGCACCATCCTTCTAACCACTTATTAACCTGGCTAATGTTATTGAAGGCTTTTATGGGTTTTGCAGAAATTAAAGAAACTATTTAATTATTGTTTTAGCCATCCAAAGAATAACAATTAAAAAATCATATAGAGGGAAGTTTTAAATCATTGTGTTTCTATTTGCAACTTTCTTTTTCCTTCCCCCTCCCTCCACTGTGAAGTTTCACTCAGGGCAATTGGGATGCAAAACCTGGTCTTTTTCGTCTGTAATACATCTTGATTCCTATGTTTAGCTTTTGAGCTTTGGCGGAAGCTGGCAGTTGTGTTTTTTAGTAACTTCTTTGCATCTCAGTATTGGCATAAGCACCTGTGATAGCAAAGATGTCAGAATTCGATTTTCTTTGAGGACTGGTACACAGTTTGCATGCATCAAATAATAAATCGGCATGTAAATAGATAATTATTCAAGCTTTTCCACACTGGTGTCATTTTTCAGTTGTGGTACTTCTTTATAGCAAATTGTTAATGCCATCAATAAAAGGCAGACTATTAACATACTTTGCAAGTGTTAATAACCTGCATAATAACACTGTGTCCACTGAGCTGAATATTAGAAATACTTTATAACTTTCTTATGTGTTATTTTATTACATTAAAATAATAATATGAAGGCAGTTTTTCACACAACATACAGTGTTTCTGTTTCTGGAATTGGAGGATTTTTACTGAAGAGAGGGTGGAAGAGTGGCACAGAATCAGATACAAGCCATTTCCTTACGTCACTGAAGTCAAGTGCCTCTACCTTTATTCAGATTTAGCATATTTTGGGCAGTCAACTGTCCAGATATGCTAAATCTGAATAAAGGTAGAGGCCCTTGAAATTAAATTGGCGCTCTGACCTTTGCAGTTTCAGTCTCTTCATACTTTCATACTATATAACTCTTGTCTGATAGGTTCAGTTGAGTTTCTGTGCCTGCTCCTAGAAGAGCTTTGTTGTGATTTTGAAAGTGGTCTTTATCCACTTGTAAGCATCCCAGGGTAGTAACAAAACTTCCTTCACGGTAGTGCTATTCTGTGTTTCCTTTTCACCTTTTTGCTTTGCTTTAACTGTTGGTATCCACTGCTAAAGTCTTTGTCTTTAACTTGCAGGTCCTTCCAGTAGCAATTTGAAAGTTAACTCCTCCACTTATAGATGATTCTCCTGCTACCCTTCCCCATTCCGAAGTCACAGAAATAATAGGTTAGTATTTAATTGTGGCCTGACTTCACAGGCATCTCTTGATTTCACACGCTACTTACTCAGTGTGATACAGAGAGAGATGTAAGGTGTTCTGTTAGAGAAAACATCTCAGTCTTGCAGCATCTTCTTGAGATGACTGAGTGCCAAAAATATGTCACTCTCTTCTGGACTGTTTTGAGTTAGTGCTTCATTAGACTATAAAACTTTACCCACTTTTTCCAAGTTGTTACTGCAAAAATTTTGTAAGTTGGTGCCACCACAAGCTAGGTGTTTTCTCTAGGTCTGTTTTCCATTAAAATGTTACTTCTGTAAGTCCTTACGAGCTTCTGTGCTTGACATTTTGGTTCCCCTTTTGCATTGTGTTTCAAACTCTGCTTCTCCTTAATTAGCTTTGTATATTTCCACTTCCATTTTGTGTATGGCAGATGATCCAGTGGTTTTATCTGACAGCGATATACACTTTTATCAGCTGGTACTAGCAACGTATTTTGTTCCACAGAGGAAGCTGGAAAGATAAAATCCATTAGGAGACCACCATTTCGGACAGTTTTTAAAAACAATTATTTTTTCCATCACTGGTGGTATCATGGTAAATTTTTTTCTCGCTCAGTGTGTAACAGTGTGATAGAGATGGTTTTTGACTGACGTGAAATAGTGTTTTAAGCCTCTGCTATAAAGCTGAGCCTGTAAGAATGATCTGAATAAGGAAGGGGAAAGATTTGTGTATACTAGAGATAAGAACACAGTCAGGACATGCCTAAAAAATGTTGTGAACATTGGAATAGGAAGTAGAAGCAGTCTTGTGTTCATTCAAGCTTCTTAATGGAAAAGAGTGATAAAAGAATTAAGGAGATCATGGAGGGGCATTTACCTTGAGTAAAATATTGGGAATTGTGCCCATTATTTACCAGAGGCTGCCAGTAACAAAAGAATTATTATGGGCTTAATTGATATGGGGGTGCTTACCAGTTTGAGATGAAACTTGGGATGCAATGCTGCTTCATTTGGTTCAAGTTCTGGTAAATGTGTATGTTAACTGTAAGAGATTCTGCTACTGTAAGTGAAAAAATCATGAAAATGTTTGTCATCATGGTTTTACTTTATAGATACATGTAAAAGCTATTAAGCCCTTCCCTTTTCTAATTGCCATTATAGGAGCTTAAGTGCTGCTAAAGGGTCAAGAGGAGTTCTGGTCTTTACATCAAATCACCTCCTGTTCTTTGAAATACAAGCTGAATATAAACGCACTTATGGGATCTTGCATTTTCAGAAGTAATCATAAATAATCTGAATTAATAGAATATGATTAAAGTTGGGATTTTTTGTTAGAACGTTATTTAAAGATGGGTTTCTGTAATATCTTGACTATGTTTGGATAGTATGTTTCAGGAGAAGATACTCAGGAAAATACTGCCATTGATTTTAAAAAGTTACCCATGTAATTCTTCAATAGCAAAAATCATCTCTAAATGCAAAAATAGATGCTGACATCCAATTTAGTTGATAATAAGGCCCACTTAAGTCCTGGAGTCCTGAAGTGTCATTTAAAGAAAAAATGTAACAGTCTCAGTTTTGTGTAATTTGTGGTTGTTTAATAGAGCTGCTGTGTGTACCTGGAAGGCTGTGGCTGTTCCAACAGGGAGTGCTCCTGTCACAGGGAGTAGCTTGAAGGGGAAGTTTAGGGGTGAATGTGCTTCCTGCATGACAGTAAAGCTGAAATGGTGCACGAGTCAGCAACTTGGGATAGGAAGAAATTCTTTCTGTATGCTTTCCCAGTAACAAATACATGTTAAGTAATTTGTGCCAATATCGCATTTTCTGCTTGTTTTAATCTGGTGAAAGTAAGACCTCAGGTTCATGTCATAAAGGGTAAAATTAGCTTAATTTAGGTTTTTGGGGTTTGTTTTTTATTTTAATCAATTTAGTAACTGGATAGTTTACCATATAATTAAAGCCTATCAAAGGATTTAGCTACTGATTTTCATAAGCAACAAGGAAATATGTCAGAAGTTCACATACCAGAAGTACCTGCATTTATAAGAACTTACTAATGACAGTAATTGAGTAGCAAAGGCTTGGTAAGTTACATTAGTTGGATACCATTAATGGAAAAAAGAATGCATTAATCTTACACTGAATTAAACAATAGTATTTCATTCCAAACTTTTAATTGAAGCCATCTGTTTCTAAAAGATGAGATTTTTAGTGTCAAAGTTTTGAATTTGAGCTAGAAATTACTGGGAAAGAGGCTATGGCCTGTCTGAAGCAGGAATGAGGACTGTATGAACAATGGTCTTCTGCAATTTAAGAATCGTTCAGTTTCTTTTAATGTCGTAGTCCAGTGAGCATGTTTAAAGCAGTATTGTTTCGTCATCCAAGATAATATACAGCCATAAATCTCATGTCATGTGTAGGTACTGGCCTTTGCCAGAAGAAGTTGGTGCTCAGTTATTTCTGTAAGGGAACTTTTAATAAAGTGTATTTCTAACTTAATATAAAAAATAAAGTTTTACTCTGTGCAAGCACTGACAGAGTTACTGGTGGCTTTATATAGAGAGAGTGATAGGTCAACTACAGGAATACAGGTCTTTGTATTTGTAATAAGTATGTTACTGTCTGAAAAAGTATAAAATACTTATTCAGTAAATATTGCAAATAATTCTGTACAGGTTTTTTTTCCTATTGTTCAACTGGAACTTGAAAACAAGTGTATGATTTTTTTTTTTTTTTTAATTCTGCCTCCCTCCCCCTCCAGGTATTAAGTCTTAAAACAGGTTCTTGTTTTCAAGAAGTACTATGGATGACACAAAAAAAGCTTGCAATAGCTCTTGCAATGATGGAGTCCTACTCAGAATGGGCCTCAATGATAATAAAGCTGGAATGGAAGGTTTGGATAAAGAGAAAATCAATAAAATTATCATGGAGGCTACTAAGGTTGGTTTTCTCACTCTTTTCCTCCTGCTTTATCCATTGTCCAGTGTCATAAGATCCTCTGCCTCCCTTCTCCAGATGTTATCCCCCACATGTGTAAATGGAGGGCACCTCCTAAGAAGAAATTCATGTGTGGGGAAGTAGAAGTTAAACTATAGCTTAATACTATAAGGATTCATTCGCAGAGGCATGAAGGAACACAACTGAATACGTCTTTAAATGCTCCCATTTTGCCCGAAGCAATGCATAAATATCACAGTATTGTCCCTTTTGCATGTTGCATCATTAGTCAGCCAAGCAGATATACCTGTTTGGTCACCCTTCTATAACTTTTGAATTTTATATAGTCAGGTTTTTCTAGTCCTTCCAATAGAATTTCTTTGTGTTTACGGCCTCTTTTCTTGGCTGTCCTCTCAGTTTTCAAGAGAGGTGGCCAGTAGTGTGCAACTTTGTACCAAAGATCCACAGGAGATCCTACAAAACACTGGAATAGGAGTATTAGTCCTCTTGTTCTTGGAGATTCTTTATTTGAGCATCTCTGGGTTTTTTTTACTTTTCCTTGCGCAAATGTATGTTCCACTTGCTGCTTCTTTGGCCCTGGGTCATCTGGTTGATATTTTGCTCAAAAATTCTGTGTTGACTGCTATTGTTGTGTGGTAAGCTGCGGGGCTGGAGGGAGCAGAAAACCTACTATAAAGAGCTTTTATTTGGCAAAATTTATTTTCTGCTTGCATTTTCACTTTGATACTTTATATGCTGTTGTGCCCTTTGTTGATTAGATGTTTCTTTTACTTTGCTCTTTCTTGAACACATGTGCTTTGTCAGACATATCCCTAATAATATTTGAATAAATCATTTTGTCAGAACAGCTACTGTTTCATTTTCTGTTGTGGAATAGAATGAATTATAAAATAGGCTTTCAAAACTGATATACAGGCATCTATCTGTGTGTCACAAATTCACTACTGTGAAAAAAGGCAAAAGAATGTAACAGATATAGCTCAAGAAATCCTAAGAGAAGTGTTCTTTTTCTTAACCTTTTCTTCAGGCTTCAAAATTACACCTACAAACACTACCAGTAATTGAATTACAGCAACATTTTATAGCTTTTCAACTGTAAAATACTGCAAGAAATTTAAAGAACCCCAGAGCTTAGTAAGAGTCTTAAGTATTGGGCTGATTCATGCACCAATAGTTTGGTACTGACGCCTTTCAATCAGCCTTGATAAGTCACATTTGATTGCAGAGGGAAGAAAGGATGAAATGCATGTCTGATATTGAAAGAAAACACAGTAGTTTCTTCTAATTAGAGACTTCTTCTGAGCAATGAGACATGACTTGTCTTGCCATTCATCCTTTTTATCATTATTGTAAAAGTGGATATTTTTGCTTTTTATTTTTATGCTTGATTCTTATTTGACTATGGCTCAATTCTTGTTATTGGCAATGGTTTGATAGCCAAAGGCTTAGAGCTAAAAATTTGGCTACTTTTACAGATTTTATAAATGACATTTCAGAGAGTTCGATAAAGCATTACTTCTTCCTGAAAATGTTATTTTTCTTGTAAGCTAACTAGATATTGATAGAAAAATATTTTATTGCCTGTTTTTTAATTTTCTGCTTCTTCTCTTTGTTAGGAAGGAAGTCATATATATTCTTTGCATGATTGTTTTCTTTTTTTATGTTTTTATTACATCTCCTTTTCTTCTTTCATTTTTTTGAAGGAGTAATTACATACCTGAGGGTAAGAGGGCTTTTTTATACTCATTTGCTTTTCATCACCATCTTCCAAATAGCTTCTAATTCTGCAGTGTCCTTCAAGTTTAAATGGCCAATGAAACACTCAACATTATAATTGGATTTGTCTATTAAAATGTCTTTATTTATTTCCGTGTAGATTAAAGTATACAGAAGTCTGGCAAAATGCTTAAGCTTCTTTGTTTAGTTTTTTTACTTGTCTCAGAGGTGTTACAAAGAATAGTTTGATTTTTAGCTACTATTTCAGATTTTTGTGGTCAAGTGTGAGAATGAATAAATTTAGTAAGTTCTCTAAATAGTCCCTTGTACTCATCTGAGTATAGGGTATCTGAGAAGGAGAAATACATCTGTGTCTTTTGAGGAGGGAGATGTAAAGCACCACTGGTCTCTTGTGCATCATTTATATGAAAATACAAAATACGCATTAGAAACCATTACTGTGCTTTACGTTTTCTGTATTTAAAGATCAGATGTGTTTATTCATAGGAAAAGACAAAAACCATACTGTTTTTACTATTTTCTTCCAGGGTTCTAGATTCTATGAAAATGAACTTAAAAAAGATCAACAGGTTAACCAACGGATTGAAAAAATGATGCAGCTAAAAGAGAAAATTACAACACAACAGCTCTTGAAAGCACAGCTGCAGGTACTAATTAATCTTATAAAAACTTCTTGGACTGAAAGGTGAATGAGAAACACTTCGGTGTGTTCTAGTGTATTGCATTAGATTCTGGTAATAATGTTAACTACCATTTTGATGTTAGTCACGCAAGTAAAACTGCACAATGTTTTCTGTAATCTTAATAAAAACTCGCCAGAAGAATACATTGTAAAATCACTCTGTAATGTTCTCTAAGTGAGTAAAACAAAGTAATGCCTGTTTTTCTAAGTCTGGTTAGTTTATAGGGCTGTCATGGTTTATGCAAACATTTTGTTAAATACCTTATTAATACCAGTCTTGAGTTTACTTTCTGTTTGTATAATACAGGTATATTTGCGTTCAGTGGCCTGCAGTGGGACGAAAGGGATCACAGTTGTCAACTCTTCTGGATATAATTTATTTCTTATTTATGCTAAACAGTCTTAGGCTCTATAGATTTAAAGTTGCTTGTAGACACTTAATTCCTTTCCTTTTTCATTTGTTCTATGATTCAGTCTTTAATTATATGATCGCTTGCTGGTTTTCCCTAACAGGCTTCCTGCTTCATTCACTGCACAGTGCAGACAGTGTGCACTGAATGGGCAATTATTCAATTTTTACTGTTGTCTTCATTGTTCAGTGGGTGGCCCTAAGCTTTATTTGTTGTGTGCTAGTCTAACACAGCCTTGAATGTAGGAATACTGACTTTCTCATATGCTTCTCTATGTTGTACACCACATAGTGTGGATTCTTTTAAGTATTGCAGTACTCCAGCAGAGTAGTTTGTTTTGTAGATGAGGAGTTGAAGCACATGAAAATTAAACACATCCATTCATTTTGAATGCTGTTGTGTGGATCATAAGTCCTGAGTCTGGTGTACAATCTTTCTTCATTCATTGCAGATTTGCCAATTACTCCTGTAAATTATGTCACTATATCAAATTCGTGCCCAGTAAAGCTCTAATTACTGGGTATCTCTGGGAAGTTTGTTATATGCATGTATGCTTCAACTTGTTTTAGTTAATATTTAATATGGATCAGTTATGTCTCTGCTTGTTCAGTATTGTTTTGCTTGTTGTTTGATTTTTGTTGGTTTGGGCTATTTTTGTGGTTTGGCTGGTGTTTGGGGGTTTTTTTTTGGTTTTTGCATTTTGGGGTTTTTTTGGTTTTTTGAGAGTAGCTTTTAAGACATTTAATTATGAAAAAGATAACTTTCTTTTCCATCCTTCCTGGTTCATGATTGCTGTTGCCCTCATTCATTCGTTCAATTGCAAGTTCCGACGCTTTTGCTCTCTCTCTGTGCCTTTCTTCTAATTTATCCTACCCATGATTTTCGTTTTCTTGTCCCACATCCCCAGATTCCATCAGTCCTCTTTCCAGAGCAGTCATTGTTTGTGCCTCCAGAATCCCCACTGAAGTCCCCAGTCTCCTGGGCCAGCAGTCTGTCTATGCCTGATATCCAAAATGCCTCTCCCTTTTCCTGTCACTTACCTGCCAGCTACTCTTTCTCAGGCCATTATCTCCACTTTAACTTTGCAAGTCTTGTGTGCCTTGTTTGGGTTTTTTTAATATGTGCTGTGTGGTGTTTAATCATCTTCTCTAGGTCTTTGGATATATAGTTAGGTCTCATTATCTTCTGTTCTTTAATTTTGTCTGCCAACTCTTATTTTTATTTCTGCCTTCTGATATACCATGAGATAATTTGTTTTCTTAAAATTTTGAGCTACTCACAATGCCATGGGATTCCTCTAAGTAGGTCTTTGAAGAGGCTGGAAATCTGCTGATGATACGAAGCTGGGGGGAGTGACTGGTACACATGAAGGCTGTGCTCCCATTCAGCAGGACTTTGATAGGCTGCAGAATTGGGTGAAGAGAAACCTAATGAGGTTCAACAAGGGCAAGTGTAGGGCTCTGCACGTGGGGAGAAAGAAGGCTGATTACCAGTACAGATTGGGTGCTGACCTACTGGAGAGCAGTTGAGCTGAGAAGGACCTGGGGTAATGGTATAGGATAAATCGACTATCAGCCAGCAGTGTGCCCTTGCAGCCAGGAAGGCCAATAGTAACCTGGGTGCATTGTTAGGAGCGTGGCCAGCAGGTTGAGGGAGGTGATCCTCCCCCTCTATTTGAGCCTAGTGAGGCCACATCTGGAGTCCTGTGTCCAGTTCTGAGCTCCTCAACACAAAAAAGAGTAACTACTGGAGAGAGTCCAGTGGAGGCCATAAGGATGATCAGGGCTGTTATGAGGAGAGACTGCGGGAGCTGGGCCTGTTTAGTCTGGAGAAGACTGGGAGGACATCTGTTTAATGCATACAAGTATCTCAAAGGTGGGTGCCAAGAGGATGATGTCAAACTCTTCAGTGACAGAACAATGAGCAATGGCCATAAATTAAAACAGAATAGGGAGAGGCTTCTTAGCAGGGCCTGTTGCAATAGGATGAGGGGTGATAGTTTTAAAAGTAGAAGAGGGGAGATTCAGGCTGTGTGCAAGGAAAAAAATCTTTATGATGAGGGTAGTAAAATACTGGCACACGTTGCACAGAGAGTGGTGATATCCCTGGAGATATTTTAAGACCAGGCCAGATGTGGTTCTGGGCAACCTGATCTAGTTCAAGTTGTCACTGCTCATTGCAGGGGGATTGGACTATATGATGTTTGGAAGTTCCTTCCAGCTCAAAACTATTCTATGAGGAAGAACTTCTTTACACTGAGAGTGGCAGAGCACTGGAACAGGCTGCCCAGAGAGGTTATGGAGCCTCCTATGCTGGAGACATTCAAAACCCACCTGGAAGTATTCCTGTGTAACCTACCCTAGGTGGCCCTGCCTTGGCAGCAAGGTTGGACTAGGTAATTTCTAGAGGTCCCTTCCAACCATTATGATTCTGTGATGTAAAAATAAACAGAAAGGTCCCTGTTTACTGGATTTATTGGACAAAATCTTGGTTACATGGTGGAAACGGTAACGTAAACAGAATGGTAAACCACTACTGGAGTGTATATATGCCAGGAAATTTGTGAAGATCTTTTTCATTTTTTACAGTTTTCTTTAGAAAGCCTTCTTTGCAGAAGAGCACTTAACCACCATTGATTTTTGCAAATACTGGCACAGTAGAAAATGCTTATAAAGGTTCTTCAAACTGCCATTTATGTATACAGATATTTCTTTGTTTTTTTTTCCTGTTTGCTGGAGTTTTAAAATAATCTTAAATTTGAAAGGTAGTTTGAAGTTTTTCTAATGAATGTCATTGTTATATTTTAAGAGAAATTATATACTGTATAGTGTCACGTGATTCTTCATTTTGGAAAACTTCACTTTAACAGAGTTAGATTATCCCAACAGTCTACAGTGGAATTGCTTGAAATTCAGCAGTAGTTAATAATGCTTTAAAGAGTATCCAGCTGCTGCCAGATTTGCAGACTGCTTTACTAATGTTTGCTATTTTTATCCATGTGGATTTTCCCCAGATGTTTATTCTGTAGTTACTATTAACTTAAAACTGTATCACTGTTATCTCTTCACCTTGTCAGATGCTCTTACAAATATAAAAAAGATTTTGAATGATCGTTTCTGTCTTTCTTTGGCAAAGCAATTTAAGATAGAAAACTTGTATTTTGCATCATGGGATAAAAAGAAGTGAGAGGTTATTCTTTAAATCATTTGAAAGTCCCTAGAAGTAGAATTAAACTTCAATTTGTATTTTTTGGGTGGGTTTTTTTTGTGGGTTTTTTTTTTTTTGGTCGTATGGCTTGGAAATAAAAAGTCTCTATCTCTTTCTGTTCCAAGGAGAAATTAGAAGCGGCTTTTAAAAACTTGTCAGCCTGGCTTCCCTCTGAGAAATAATTCTGTGACTTTCCTCATCTTACTAAGGAAACATAGGTGCCTGAAATTTGTCTAGTATGTCTGGGTGTGTTTTGTTTGGGTATATTACTTACTGTATTGGTTGCTTTTGCCGAAGAGTTATCTTTTTGTATTTCTGATTAATTTATGTAATTTTTCTTCGTTCTTCAGATGCATGTGTTATGATTATACATTTGGGGAGAAAAGGCAAAAAGAAGTTTGTTCTTAATTTGATTAGTTGAAATGCAGAAGTTATGTGACTAGAGAAGCAATTGACAGAATAGATTAAATAATTTGAGTTTCAGAGTAGCCTGAAAATTATCTGCTAATTTTAAAATAAGGATGTTTTTCATTATTGCTGCATGACTTGGACTCTTACTGAATTAGTAGCACAATGAAAATGATGTAAATTATCCATTTTTTTTGTTGTTTTTTGAATGACTTTCCCTGTGTGTTTTTAATTTGGCTAAACCAGTTTTCTTGGCCTCAGGGAGCATACTGTGCTCTTCTTTATGGAGCAGCTGAGTTTGAGGCCCCATTCTAGCCTTTCATCCCTCAAATCAACTTGAAACAAAACAGAAAATACTTATAAATCGTAACTCAGCAGTTTAGTTTGAACATTCATACCCATTTGCCTTGGTTGAAGAGTCTAAATACGAATTTTTGGATAAGGGTATTGTTTTTTTTATTAAGCAGCTCTGTCAAGGGGAAAAAGACAGAAATTGTCTTCAAGTAACCATGGAAGTTACACATAAACATCCCTCTCCAGGACCATAAACCCACTGCAATCAATCCAGAGACATTTCTGTAATTAATGTCATTAATGTGTGTGTCCTTGTACTTGCAAGCAAAGAGTATTTAAATGTCTTGAGCTCTATTATGCCTATTTGGTGGGGTTTTTCTTTTTTTCTTTTTTTCTTTTTTTTTTTTGTTGTTGTTGAATTATCTCTTTCACTTACAGAATGGTGTGCAGTACTGCCAGCATAGGCATCTTAAATTCTTAAATCAGTGGACTTTAAAAATTGCTTGCCAAATAATGCATTCTCACTATCTGGTCACCCAGTTCATAACTCATTTACATTTGAAAGATATTTCAGTTACAAGCACATGATCTGCACGTCTTTGCTAAAGAATGCAAGCAAATTAAGCCCAGTTAAAGTAGTTCACAGAGATGTCCTTTGCTTGGCTTCTGCCTCACAACATTGTGGAACTAATGCAGCAGCGGTATTGCTCACTGCCTGCTAGCAGACAGTACATGTTTAACTCCGAGTGAAATGTGCTCCCTGTGCGTGGGCTTTTCTTGAAAACTCATCTTGCTTTTTTTGCTAGCAATCCAGCCTTGTATGATATGGATTTCTGTAACAAATGTTGTAGAATTTTATATAGGGATTAAAAGTAGTTTACTTAGCAGTAAATGAACCTGTTTGTTTGGGACCTTATTTTTCTGACAAGACAAATGGATCTGCCCTGTGAGCTGTTGACCTTCTCTTAGCCTGTCTAAGCCGGTTTTCTGAAGTGTGGTAGCTCAGTTTAGGAGCACTGGAAATTCTCTAAAAGCATGAAAGTATGTTTTGTTGTGGGGTTCTTTTTTTCTTCTTCTTTTTTTTTTTTTTAATAACCTGTATCCTGTAGCTAAAACTGCCTATTCAGTGGTCTTACAAAGTTTCTGTCTGAGTCTGGTGATACATCTTTCCTGCCTCTCCATAGGTGGGGTTTTGTTGTTTGTTGGGTTAGTGTTTTATTCATTGGGGTTAGAGTTAGGGGTTTTTTTGTAGCATTTGCTGCAGCAACAGCAGTGTTCTGAGAGCAAGCTTCATCAGAAACTTCGTTGAGGGTGAATTTTTTTGGTGGTGCTTATTTGATGAGGTTTGCTCATTTGTTTTGTTTGGTCTTTTAACTACATGTCAGATGCATTTGATTTTCTAGGATCATTTGTACTATTGCACTTCTGCCAGGTTAAAAGTTTTTCAGTTACTGTTTTCTTCTGTTCAGGTGGACAAACTTGTGGTAGAGCTGGAACAGAGCCGTAACCTTAGCAATACCATTGTACACATTGACATGGATGCCTTCTATGCAGCTGTGGAGATGAGAGACAAACCAGAGCTGAAGGAAAAGCCTATAGCTGTGGGATCAATGAGTATGTTGGTATGGCCAAATGTCAAGCTGATATAGAAATCAATTACATGAATCTAAAGCCTAATAAATTATACAGTAAGAGTGCAAGATGACACTCTTACATAGAAAAAAATTGTAAGTGTGGAAAACTAACAAAAATAATAGAGGGAACATTGGTTCTTAGACTAGACCATGTAAGATGGATTTTATTTTTCGGTAAAAAGTGTATGATGAAATTTTAAAGGATGTAAACAGATTGAAAGGTGGTGGGAGGAGATGCATATAAATTCTCAGTGTTTTGAGTTTTTTCTTCCATGGAGATATATGGTACAATTTGATTATTTAACACTGAACTTCAAGAAAAACCTGATTACTGAGCACTAAACTTTTTTAATCTCTCCTAAGTCTACCTCAAATTACCATGCTAGGAGATTTGGTGTACGTGCAGCCATGCCTGGATTTATTGCTAAAAAGCTATGTCCACACCTAACTATAGTACCATTGAACTTTGGAAAATACAGGAAAGTGAGTAAGGAGGTAAGTCTAAAAGTTCTTTCTAACAGAAAGTCAATGCACTTGGTTTTAGACTCTATCAATACATAACTTCTAGGTAATATGAAAAGTAGTAGTTTAAATATTGAAATCTTCAGTAATGTGGCTTTGAAAACAAAACAAGGAGGTGAAAAGCATTACATTCACCCATCTTGCTATTGATTTAAATCATGCTTCATTAAAAGCATGCAAATATCTTGTCAGCATCATTACTGATTATCAGCATCTCGTTACTGATGCTGATAGAGATTTGCAGAACCATGTGGTAAGCAAGTGATACCACTTGAGCCTTACTATTCTTAAAACTTAAAAACCATGGAGCATAATCTAACTACTGGGAAAGCACATAGGAAAAATGGAGATAATAATTTCATACAATGCATAATCATTATTTTGAATGCTGATTACTAGAAAGAGAACCAAAGAGCATTAGTGAGTTCTAAATGCAGATTCATTTGTTTCAAAAGAAGGTACTTGAAATAAACAGCAAAAAATTAAGGAGAAAATAAATAATTTTGCTTTCATGGGAGTAATTTTACTTAGTGCCAGGAGAAATACGTAGATGTCCTGGGTTCAGCAGTAGCAGTCATTTTTCTCCTTCGTAGTAGCTGGTGCAGTGCTGTGTTTTTGACTTTCAGCTTGGGAACAGTGCTGATAACACCAGTGTTTTTAGCTGCCGCTTAGAATGTTTAGTCTGACCATGGACTTTCTGAGCCTCCTGGTATGCCAGGGAGCAGGGGAAGCCAGGAGGAAGCAGAGACAGGGCACCTGACACAAACTGAACAAAGAGGTATTCCATACCACAGCACGTCATGCCCATTATATAAACTGGGGGCAGTCACCCAGAAGAGTTAGATCACTGCTTGGTTGGGCTGGGTATCGGTCAGCGGGTGGTGAGTGGTTGTATTCACTCCCCTTGTTACTTCCCTTTTCATTATTATTATTGGTGGTAGCAGCAGTGGTTTTGTGTTATACCTTAGTTACTGGACTGTTCTTATCTCAACCCATGGGAGCTACATTCTTTCGTTTCTCCTCCCCATCCCCCCAAGAGCCAGGGGGAGAGGGGGAAGGGGGGGAAGTGAGTGAGCAAACTGTGTGGCTGATTTATGGCTGGGCTTAAACCACGACAATAGGATTACCTGGAATCCTGTTAAAAAGAAGAAAAAGATCTTTTGTAAACGTTAAATCTAGCTATGTGTGACACAAGTCTCCTGATTTCAGTAACATTATGCCAATATTTATTTATTCTTATGAAGTCTCAATTTCTTTACATAAATGAAGGTAATTAGTAATTTTGATCCTGTTTGATTTTTCTCTAATGAGGCATGCATAGATACGAGTATTTCAGAATGCGTTTTAAATTGTTAAGGATCTCAGATTTCACAATATGTATTTAACTTTTTGTTTGATGGGGTAAAGTGTTAAATGTTGAGATTGATTTGATTTTTCACTTATGTTTTTGTCTTAGGATTTAGATTGAAAATATTTAAATTTATTTCATTTTGTCTTTAAAATTGAGCAGTGAATCCTGTCTTCAGTCAGTTTCAGAAAGATGAAGAGCATGTTTGACTAAAACTAACAGAGAAAACATGACACATTCAAATTGTTCTTGTTTTAGGAAAAAAAAAAAAGCAGGGTGGGGAGAGGAGAAAAGGTAGATACTTTATTTTGACCATTTGATTTATTATGTTGCCTTCTGGGAAGAAGTATTATCACTAAAATTTTTCTAACCTGCGGCATTAACTAGTGCTTTAAAACATTGGTTATAATTTTAGTTTGAATATATTTTAAGACTTAAGTGTGGGAGTTTGAAATGTTTTTTTCATTGATTGGCTGGGGGTCTTGTTTAGTTGGTTTTGTTTTGGGGATTTTTTTTTAATGTTTGCATATGTGATGTCTGAAGCACAGTCCCCAGAATGGTGCATCAACTCATGTGCTTTGCTGAGTTCCCACTTCCCCAGAGTTTTATTCAGCTGGTACTACCGTGTCTGTGAACCTCTGAGTTCCTCTGAAATTGCTATGCACTGCTCTGAATGACCTGTGTAAAATACAGGTCATAGAGTAAAATACACTGCTCAAAATCCGTTTAGTTCTCACTTATTGTTGGTGTCTTGCTACTTGTAAGAAGCAAGTAGCAGTATTTACAAGTATTGATAAGTAATTTTATGTATTAATTCTGCTTTTATTGCTTGGGCATCTTCAAGTTTCAGAGTACATTGGTTTACTTTAATTGTGTGACAAGATCTACTCTTACACTAGCAAAGCTTTAAACTTCCACTATGTGTTTATCAAGGTTAGAGAAATACTGGCCGAATATGATCCCAATTTTATGCCTATGGGCCTAGATGAAGCCTACCTGAACATAACAGAGCACTTGGAAGAAAGACTAAACTGGCCTGAAAATAGGAGAAGATTCTTTTTAAACACTGAAGGCACTACAGAAAGTGGTAAGGAAATTATTCTCTTTTTAGGCAGTCACCTGGGACTGAGGGACCAGTTGGTTTCTTTTAGGGTTCCTTGGCAGAATGAGGATGGCACTAAACAATAGTTACAATTAAAGCTTAATTTTCCTAATAGGAAGTCACGATTAGAATAGCAGAGAATTTCTCCAAGCAAAGTCAATGAAGAACAATCTTTAAGTAACGTAATACAGAATTTCTAATACAACTTTAAAATTTCTAATCACCTGGATCCTTTGAGGGTCATGTCAGATCTTAATACATGGATTGCTATGTCAATATAACAATCATAACCCAGATTTGAATTATATTAAAGAATACTCAGTCCTTGGAGGAAGCAGAAGACACAATGGAGGTGTCCTAGGCAGGTGTTAGTCTCACTGGCCAGCAGCAGTTCTGGTCCATGTTACCTGTTAGGACTCGTAAGTGTTTGATTTCGCAGACAGTGCTCTGGTGCTGTTACCATCCTTGTTGTGTGTCAGGGTCATCAACACCACCAGGCAGTCTGAGTGCCTGAAGCCTGGAAGGACAGTAAGGACAGGAGTAATCGGCCTCATGCCTAGGAACTGAGGCTGGTAGGAAGGGGAAGGAGAAATCTCTCTCCTTTGTCTGCTTAGTGCACAGAACCTTAAGGGCCTGATAATGAGGGGAAGGGGAATGAATACAGGATGTGGTCAGTCTCAGAGAGTGGCTGCTTGCCCTGTAAAATAGTATTAGTTATGCTAACTGCATTACCAGATGTCAGGAGGAGGGGTTAACTCATAATGTAAGCTTCAGGTAAGCTGCACCCATTGAAAGTGTAGATACTTAAGCCATAATTTGTCCTCCCATATCTCTCTACTTGCAATTTGTTAATTTACAGGTTAACTTCTTCTACTGCTCACCTGTGCATAAAAGGTGTGCAGCTAATGTTTTGGACTTGTAGGATTTTTTTTTTCTTTTGTAATCTGAGTAAAATGTGTGAAAAGTGGTAGTAAGTTTGCTTAAGGAGGTGTGAAATAAACTACTGGTCTAACAGTTAATTGTATTTTGTAAAGATATTTCCAAAAACGCTGTAGTGCTGCACATCAGAAACATGAGAAATTGTCTGCAAAAACAGTACATGTAAACTCTAGTTACGTGATTGTTTTACAAGAATAAAAATGTATAAAGTAATGAGCACTGCAGAAGTTATGGTAGTTCTTGAGATATGGCTGAATTTCATTTGGCTCCAGAAGATGGAGTTGGAACTACATCCACAATTATGTACACAATCAAGAATATTAAGAAAACAAGGAATCATACAAATGGTTGACAGATGCACAAATCAGAACATTTGTATTTTAACTATTCAAAAATGATCTAAATAGTAAGAGGATAATCAAGGGTTCACTATGACTGGAAGTTATAAATAGAACAGAAAGAAAAAAACAGGCATAGTCTTTACAAAACATTACTTAAGGGTAGTCATATGCCTTTCATACTTCTCGATCATCTTCATCCTCCCAAAACACAACTGAGCACTCAGAATGTAAAAATGTAATAGCAAAATTTGTCAGACAGAGGGCTGCTAGCATTACTTGTTTATCATGACTGCAGTTGAAAACAAGAAGCTCACCAGCTTGGTGATTCTAAAACCAGATATTCCAGAACCCTGATTTTCTTTGGAGAATATTGAAAAAATTGCTGTGAAAGATTTTTATTTCCACGAAAAAATGGAGCATCTGGTCTTCATTCTGATATGGAACAAAAATAATGCCAAAATCTTGATGTCTTTCTGCTGCTAGAGTAGTAGGCCAGTGAACGTTTTTGCTTTTCTGAAAGTTATATCTAGCCTCCTAGCAAATTCTTCCAATCTCAGCCAAGCTCAGATCACATTAAGAACAAAGCAGTTATGATGCCTTTCTCAAACAAACAAACAAAACTCAAAAAAAACCCCAATGCAATTGCTTTGGCTATCTTTTTGGGGTTTTTTTCCAAACAGAAAAAAACACCTGCTAATGAACTCCTTTCAGCCAGTGCAGAGGGAAATCAGTAAAGTATGTGTTTTATGCAGTTGGATTAATTATTGCTGTTTCTGTCTAACATAGATAAAGATGATATAAATATGTCTGCCAAATTTAATGAAGGTGGGTGCTCTTTTTCACCGGTATTGTTTGAAGACAGCACACCTCTGATCAATGACCACCCTGAACAAAGAGATCAATTGGTGGAAAATTCAGTTGTCTTTGGAACTTCTGCAGAGGAAGTTGTGAAGGAAATTCGCTTTAGGATTGAGCAGAGAACCCAGCTGACTGCCAGTGCAGGTATTCAGACACATGTGAATAATAATAATGTTTGGTATTTCCCCAATATCTGCTGCTCTAATCTCAGAGAGCATTACTTAGGAAATCAGCATTGCCTCAGCATTGTGCTGCAAAGAAATACGCACTCTTTGCAAGACTGCAAAGTCTGTGACTTTCAAGTGTTTCAAGAGATGTCATGCTGTTAATGTCACTCCGGGCTTTTTGTTTGGTCTCTTTGGTTGCTTTTTAGGTTAGTTTTTGTGGGTTTTTTTTAATCACAGAAGTAGTTTTATCACCCTTTTGCTTCTTTCTTCTTGAAATACAGGTAGTGTGGAACAATGAACGGTACGCTCAGGAGCTAAGTTTAGCACTGGTGGTTGTTATTTTAGTGCTCTGTGTAAACTGTTCTTGAAAGCCAGTGGTCAAGTGAAATCTGTCACTGGCTGCTAGTTCGCTGTTAGTTTGCATAGCAGATCCATATTGTTAAGTAGTTCTAACTCCACATTTTTCTTTGCTTAAGGCAATATCAAAGTTCATTTAAAAGTTCTCACAGAAGCAAAACATGTTTAAGTTAATACATTATTCAGTAGCTTTTTAATAATTAGCATTCAAGTTTTATGTCTTTTGTCTTCATGGAATCTGCCTGTAAATCTCTGTCATGTTAATATTAATTTGTATTAGGTCACTAATGTGTATGTCCCCAACCACTTAGTTTGGATGGCATCTGATCTGCTCTGTGTACCAGGTCAGTGAGGTGTCAGGGAGTGCTGAGCTTTATGGAACAGATGTGAAAGACCAGGGAAGTGTTGAATGTTAAGCAGACCTAAAGGAACAGCTAATAAGCTGGAAGAGGCAACTCTCCCATGTATGGGATGAACAACCCTCCTCATGAGTAGTAACAAAATAATAATTCTGGTCCACTGAAATTTTGTCTTCTGAAGAATTAGTTAATGTTTACACAACAGGCTAGTTTTTATAAGTGCATCAGGGTTTTTTTTTCTGCTCCAAAATGAAAAACAGTGAGAAAGCTACTTGAAAAAATACTGGTAATCAGTAATAAATAGAATTACTTAAACTGTCTTGAATATTATGTTGTATTAGTGAGCAAATAAAAATTTGGACCACTAGAGCTGTAGCACAGAATGATTCTAGGTTTTTTTCTAAACCATTTCCAAGTTTATTTGCGAAAACAGTTACTTTGATAGAGAAGAGCAATACCTCTTCATCCCTACCAGGGAGAGACCTCTAAATGGCTGCACAACAGTGGTAGCCCACAAAAGACTTGAATTTGGTAAATTATGTCAAAATTAGTTTAGTCTTTTTGCTGAAGTACAAGGAGAAATACCTCCTTCTCATTAAGACTTCATTCTAACTGCCGTTGTATTTCCTTTGTCTTATCATGACCACTGTCATAAAATTGTTCAATAATGTAACTGATGTTATTTTTAAACACTTGATATTTAACCTCTCATGACTGATTAGTGCATGTTCTGTTACTCTGTCTTAAAATAGTAGGTACACTTTATCCATTACATTTGATCTACCACATGCATTTGTGTTCTCACATGTCTATTACAGATTTTTTTTGCAAAATTTGTAACACATCTTGGTAGCAGCTGTTGT
Source organism: Psilopsiagon aurifrons (assembly GCA_025447955.1). Taxonomy (NCBI): domain Eukaryota; kingdom Metazoa; phylum Chordata; class Aves; order Psittaciformes; family Psittacidae; genus Psilopsiagon; species Psilopsiagon aurifrons. The sequence goes on from JAOEHY010044485.1 coordinate 20,217, forward strand.
CATTCTTCTGCTTATGTTTTGTCTTTGCCAAATATGTAGGCTACTTTTGTGCTTTTAAAGTATTAGTTGAAATTAAACATTGTCTTCCATTTTTTATAAATACAGGTTTTGTTTGTTTGTTTTTAAGGAATAGCACCGAATACCCTATTAGCAAAAATGTGCAGTGATTGTAATAAACCCAATGGGCAGTACAGAATTGTTCCTGAGAGAGAAGCAATTCTAGACTTCCTAAAAGATTTACCCATTAGAAAGGTAAGAGAGGTACCATGACGACATTTACAATGCAATCGTGGTTCTTATGTTCTAGAAGCAAGATTATTACTGAAAAAATGGACTTTTCTAGGTAGTCTGTCCAGTTGTGTTTTACTTAAATTGATCTTGGTATTAAATCTACAAATAGAAAGTCTCCAGCATAATGAACTTCCTCTTTTTTAGGTGCCAGGTATTGGAAAAGTAACAGAGAAGATGTTAAAAGCCCTTGGAATTGTGACTTGCTCAGAGCTTTACCAGCAGAGGGCACTGCTTTCACTTCTTTTTTCAGAAGCATCTTCGCGTAATTTCTTGGATATTTCGCTTGGTTTGGGTTCTACACATTTGGAAAAGTATGTTTTGTTTTGGTAGTTTTTTTCCCTCTTCTGTTTATAATTTTCCAAATTTTTCATTGTGTATGTTACATGCTGTATATTTCTAAGGCATTTTATTACAAATTCTAAAATTTGGCTTTCTTAATATTTTAAAAGATCTACCTGTTATTGTTATACCTGTGCCTGAAATATACAGTTGCTAGACATTAAAAATCAGAAGTTTGTACAGCCATGTCAAATACACAAAATGCAAAAAGTTTGTTAGAGAAGTTGTGCGTTAAGTGTGTATCAAGAAGTAAAGTCAGTGTCATTTAAGATAACCTCATAATTATTAAAATCACTAGAGAGAAATGTGATATCCTAAGCAGAGGCATTCAGTCGTGTCTCTTCTGTAACAAGCAATATACATTCGTTGTTTATTATCTGTCGTAATGAAAAAGGCATTGGTGCCTGATCTTCTGTAGTGGTAAAGTGTCATATTTCTAATGAAAGTAAGTGAGTTTCTCTGTCTCCTACCATGTTTCATAGGATCATAGAATCATAGAATAGTTAGGGCTGGATCATCTAGTTCCAATCCCCCTGCCATGGGCAGGGACACCTCCCACTAAACCATGTTACCCAAGGCTCTGTCCAGCCGACCCTTGAGCACTACTAGGGATGGAGTATTCACAACTTTCCTGGGCATGGAATCATAGAGGCTTTGTGTTGAAAGGGATATTAGAGACAAAGCCTTGGATGACATGGTTTAGTGTGGATTGTCCCTGCCCATGCAGAGTGCTGGAACTAGATGATCTTAAGGTCCTTTCCAACCCTAACTATTCTATGATTCTATGCTAAGAACCCCTCTGCCACAGGCAGGGACACCTTCCACTGGACCAGGTTGCTCCAAGCCCTTGCAGCCTGGGCTTGAACACTGCCGGGGATGGGGCAGCCACAGCTTCTCTGGGCAGCCTGTGCCAGTGTCTCACCCTCTTCATGGGGAAGAATTTCTTAGTTCTAAATCTGCCTTCTGTCAGCTTGAAGCCACTTCACCTTGTGGGTGGACACCTTAGACCTATGTCATCAGTTGTCGTGCAGAGTTGTGGGCGTAACATAGTTTAACCTATTCCATTTCTATTCTAGTGTAGTGTAGTCCATTCTGTTCCAGTCCATTCTGTTTCATTTCATTCTGTTGCATTCCACTCCACTCCACTCTATACCATTCCATGCCTCTCCATTCCATTCTATTCCCTACATTCACCCCAGGGTGAATAAAGCTGAGACTGTTATTTGTTAGCAGTGCCAGGGGATTTCAACTCCAAAACAACTTTCAAGGACACAAATCGCAAAGCTTACAAGAGAAAGCAGGATTTTATTTTATGATTTCATTTAATTTTGGTTTTGTTACTTTTAATTTTATGTCATTGTGTGTTACTTTTATGCTATTTTATGGGGCTTTGTTTGCTGTTTTTTTGTTTTGGGTTGGTTGCTTTTTTTTCCTCTGTTCCAGAGCTCACAAGCGTCAACAAAATGCACATGTGTAGCCAGAAGCAGGTTGATGCATTCTTCAGCTTAGCTTGAAAAAACATCTCTTGCAGTCTGGGAAAGGAAAACCACAGAGCCATGGAAAGCAGCAGCAGGAAGACAGGCCAAGCTGTCCCTGTATCCTGAAGAGAGGGCACATGAAGAGCAATCAATAGGACCAAACCAACCACACACAAATGTTCAAGGAGAAAATAAACCCCACCAGCATTTTAAAGCCCAGCGTTATCATTGTGAAAGGGAGCACATTTTTATTGGTGGTGTCTGAGAAATTAATTTCTTTGGTTTATGAGCACCAACTTGATTTCAGTGATTTTAGTGTGGAGGAAGCAAGCTGTTAACATACCAGACAGGTCCTCAGTGAATGGTTCATATAAAGGTTCATTGTCTTTGAGCACCTTCTTTTAGGAAAACCTGAGAATACCAAAGTCATTATTTCCAGTACTTACAAACAGAAGAACAAAATGCACTCGCGAACTCTTTACATGCAGAAAAATTGTTGAAGAAGAGCTCGATTAAAAATGGAAGGAAAGAAAGAAACAAAGAAAAAAAGCCTTAACATACCTTCTTTAACACAGGCAATAATTTAGACATAAAGCAAATCAGTTCCTCATAGAAACAAATAATCAAGTACACAGAGCTTAATAGTTATATCTAGGTGAGACAACATAGGATTCTTAGTTTTAAGTAAGACTTCTTCTGATGTGTGAAGGGAGTTTTGAGGGTTTTGTTGATGGTTTGTTTTGTTGTTTTTTTTCTTTTTACAAACTGTTGACATCTCCACCTGGTCTGTGTCTTTACTTTTCATCCACAATATAAGGTTTTTTAAAGAAACTTTTTCCATTTCATACTCACTGAAATTTTATATGGAAGATTTATAGAAGAAGTTAACATCCAAGTCTTAGAGATACTGCTGTTAGTTATTGAATCATGACTGGTTGAATTAGAGTTTATTGAAATGATAGCAGTTGAAGGTAAAGTGAGTGTAATCAATTGTTTTTCTTTTTAAAGGGATGGAGAAAGAAAAAGTATGAGCACTGAAAGGTATGCCACTTTAATATTGGAAAAAAAGTAATCACTAATCCTATATAATGCCAGGTAGAGTGTACCGTGAATATAATTTCATTGTGTAATGTGTGTTTAAAAAGCTGCATATACAACAACAAGCATACTAAATACTTGCGTTTTTGTTTTTTTTTTTTTCCACTTGTCTTCAGAGTACTGTGCAATTGTTCTGGCAGTTTGTGTGTTCTCTTCCTCGTCATGTGATCCTCCTATTACCTTTAATTCATCAAAGTGGTCTTTAAGCCATAATACTGAGTGGAAATATATAAAGGATTGGATTTTTTTATATGTTCCAGTTCAATGTCAGGATCAGCCTATTAGCCTTCAGTCCCATGCGTAGCAAGTATAGCATAAGATAGACTTGTAAAGCAGATAATAATTTTGCATGGTTAAATAAAATTTGCTGTATTTTCTAAGTTTTAAGTTTTTACCAGTGTTAAGTTCCTTAAGGTGGTGTATGTCATTCTCAGAAATTCATTTTTAAAAAAATAAATACTGCAAGGACAATCCTGTAGAGCATCATAATAATTATCTCTACCCTCATGTGTTGGGTCATCTTAGAAAAGAAGATTTCTATTCCTACAGACCTGGTGGTTGTGGGCATCTTATGGAAGCTCCATAAGGTTTTGTACAACCAAAGCTGAGGAATTTCTGGCTGTACTCTTGTGCTGGTTTGCAGGCGGACAGATAATCCTTGGTAGCCTTTTGTACCTTAGCTTTTCTTCCTTCCTTCTTTTTTCCCTCAAGGAAGCAGTTTTAGATCAGAGATGTTAGTGGGCTGGTGAGATCATGAAAGCTGGGGGGAAGAGATGGGCCTGAAATGGCATTGCCTCTGTCTTCCCCCTTTCAAACCCAGGATTTACAACTTCCCAGTTGCTGCAGTATTGCAATGTTGTAACTGCAGCAATGCCAGGACAGCATAAATTACTTCTTGGATAATGGCATGGAACCCACAGCGCCATATTCATCCCAGTACTTCAGCAACATGCAAACATTCTTAGGGAAACGGGAATCGTAACAGAGGATTACTTTTCAATATGATAAGGTAAACCTGAATATAACTTAGAGATGTAAAATCCAGTGTGACTATAGTGACTTCACACTTGTTAATATAAACCTTGGCATGAAATAATGGATCTGTGAACTTTCCAAAAGCATCTGGTTGCAGTAAGTTTTGCTTTCTGCTTCTCTTAAAACCACTACTAACTGAAGGTTGCCTTTCCTGTCATGTTATTACTAAAAAGCAGATGCACAACAACAGAAAAATGGTACTGTAATTCCACTGGTAGCAGTTAGCAACATTTTTGACAGAAAGATAGTTTTTCTTCCTCTGAAGCTAGACATAATTATCCTAGCTGACTTTTTTGTTTTCTTAGCATTTGCATTATTTATTTGTGATACTTGGCTCTAATGTTGACTTTCCAGTCCTTTCTTTCTTTTGATATTACACAGCACTGTACAAAGGAGATTAAATACCAGTTAATTAGCTGCCTTCATAAGTTCGTTTGGTGTTAGTGTTCTCTTGCAAATATTAAAGCATTGATGACCTTAAATCTGATACATTTTCAAATAGTGCATGAAAATTTGAAAGCCAGATTATTTCGTTGTTTGAAGGGCTTTACAGACATTTTGAAATGCATAAGTGTGCACAAATCTTTCTGTATATTGCAGCTATTAATATTCATTTTTCCTTGAACACTCACACCTATACAACTTACTAATGCAGGTTTGTTTAACTGTACAAGAAAATTTTAGATGGCAGCCATTGAGCAATTTTTAGGACTCATACTTAAAAAAGATCATATCTTTGTCTTAGAACATTCAGTGAAATGAACAAAGCAGAAGACCAGTACAGCCTGTGTCGAGAACTCTGCAGAGACCTTGCTCAAGACCTACAGAAAAAGGGACTTAAGGTATTTATATTGTTATCTATTGCTTGCAAAAAGACAGCTCTTTGCACTAAAACTTACTAAATATTTTAGTTATGTTAGCATGTTAATTTTACTTAGTATATTAACATGAGTGCTTTCAACAACATCATACCATACAGTGTCTTTGATTGCTTAATTTGCAGATGCTTAGAATGAGTTAGGGAGCATTTTAATACTGTTCAGGTGGCAGTCTAATAATGTGTGGAAAAAATAAACTAATTAACCAAGTTATTTAGTATACAAGCATTTTATGCTAAAAGTAATGTTTATAAACAAGTGGGACTGATTGTGAGCTGTGCTTTGTTCGATCATGTGATACTAATGTATTCAAACACTTTGCTTCTCTCCCATATTCGTACAGGGTCCAGTCAATAGCCAGTAGTGTATTTTAAGAAGTACACATGTTCCGGACTTGCTTACAAGTTATTCATCCCATTCAGTGGTATGAGTGATAGGAGCAGTCCCTGTGTTCCTTCACCCCAAATTTCTGTCTTTCATGTGGAAAGAACAGTTCATATTTTCTATGGTAAAGCAGGGATTGACATTCAAAACATAAGGCAATTGTGATTATTCTTCTTCAACCATAAAAGACTGTCTCAGAATATGATAGGTTGAAAAAGAAATCATCAGCTAAGAAGGACAAAGAGATAAGCTTACAACAGCAGCAGAGCAAAAGGAGTGCTGTTTGTTTACATTTGGAAGGAAACGCTGAATTGCACAAATGGTTTAGAAGGTGTGACCTGGGGAATATCTGTGCCAGACAGATGCTGTGTGTGGCTCTGATAGCACAATGCAAGAGGAAGGAAGTCTTCAGTAAATCCTCAACTGGATATCTCTTGTGCTTCCTTAGTAATTTTCCCTGCAAAGTTAAGATACAGAGCACTGAAAGTTTCCAAGTAAGAAAATAATTTTTTGTGTACAGGATAGAAGTTGTGACTGTTGCCAGAGCATTAAACTTATTGAACATGCACTGGTGGCAGATGGTCTGTTGGGAACCATAGCCAAATGGCCTAGTTCAGAGAATTCAACTTTGGCAGCAGTTTAGGCGCAAGCACAGAAGCTTGCAGACAAATTCTTGGCAGTGCCCCTTGCTGTACACAGATAAGCACACTGTCTTGACTATGGCTTTAGGGCCCTTATATAGGTGCTCTGTAATATTTTTTTTTTGTGCTGTATTTGACAGACTTAACCTTTTTCTTTTCTCTCTTTTGTGCTTTCTCTCTCCTGTCCCACCCCCATCATCCCAGGGTAAAACTGTTACCTTGAAATTAAAGAATGTGAACTTTGAAGTAAAAACAAGAGCTTCAACTGTGCTGTCTTCTGTTTCTACTGAGGAGGAAATATTTGCTGTTGCTAAAGACTTGTTAGGAACGGAAATTGATAGTGTTGCTCCTCACCCTTTACGAATACGACTTATGGGTAAAATATTTCAAACTTATTCTTCTTTTTCAGAGTTAGATCTTACAATGCATAAAAATACTAGACTGTAATCAAAAGTAATGGTATAAATGATTTCATGGAATCATAGAATGGTTAGAGTTGGAAAGGACCTTAAGATCATCTAGTTCGATCCCCACTGCCCATGGGCAGGGATACCTTCCACTAGACCAGGTTGCTCAAGGCTCTGTCCTTGAGCAGTTCCAGGGATAGAGCATTCAGAACTTCCTTGGGCATCCTGTTCCAGTGTCTCACCACTCTCACAGTAAAGAGCTTCTTCCTTATATCTAACCTGAACTTCCTCTGTGTAAGTTTGAGCCCATTAGCCCTTGTGCTGTCACTGAAGCCCCTGCTGAAGAGTGGCATCCTTGTAGGCCCCCTTCCAATGTTAGAAGGTTGCTATGAGGTCTCCCCACAGCCTTCTCTTCTTCAGGCTGAACAGCCCCAGCTTTCTCAGCCTGTCTTCCTGTGGAGGTTGCACTAGCCCCTTTATCATCCTTGTGGCCTCATGTGAAGTTGCCCAACAGCTCCGTGGTATTTTATATTGGGAACACCAGAACTGCACACAGTACTCTTAAGTGGGGTCTCATGAGAGCAGAGTAGAGGAGCAGAATCAAGTCCTCCAACCTGCTGACCATACTGCTTCTGATGCAGTCCAGGATATAGTTGGCTTTCTGCACTGCGAGTACACACTGCTTCATTCTTTCTTGCAAAGTGGAATTGGTTGTGGAGTCCTGAATGGTCCTGACTGAGAAATATTTTACTAATTGAGGTTGTACTTTCCTTACCACCTGTTACCCCTGGAACAACACACATTGTCAAAAAAGTAGAATCTTAATGTATAGTAGTGCTTAATTCTGCTGCCTTGAAAGAGCTTTTAAATCCACTTTGCACCACAGCGCCACATAGTCTATCATAACCTGTTTTGGAAACAAATGCTTTAAATAGAAGTGCTTACGGATTTGCAAATGCTACATTCTGCAAGAAAATTGAACATCTCTGCAAAGTAGACTGCGATTTCATTCTGAGACCTGTGTGTTTCATGTGCTTATACATTCTGCTTTAACTGTTTGGTGATACATAAAAATTATTTATCGGTTGTATTAGAATGTGCTTAAGAAAAAATATATTGTTAGGGAAACTTAATGCAAAACTTTTTCACACTGAATTATGTATATTAAGGTTATACCTTAATGTTATGGTTCAATCAGTTAAAACTATGGATAGTGAAATCAGTATATGGTTGGGCGAGTGTTCGGGTCTGATAACATTATCTTGTGATCCATTGTTAGTAATTGCAGGTAGTATAGCCTCTGTTTAGAGATAAAATTGATTTTTGTTGAGTGTATGCATACCAGGACAACCTCAAAAGGCTTAAATTAGAATTAGTATTAAGTTTTCGTAAAATTGATATTATAAATTTTGTTTTTGTCATTAGGTGTACGAGTGTCAGGATTTCTGAGTGAAGAAGAGAGGAAATACCAACAAAAAAGCATTAAGAGTTTCTTAAAATCAGGAAAAGAAATAGGTTTTCTTAGACTTCAGCCAGGGAAGTCCAACCAAGAATATTTCAGAAATAAGTCAGAAGCATCTACCACAGGGAGTTTTTTTGATAAAAAGCGAGCTGCAAGGCAGCTAAATGGTGAGAGCCCTTCTCCAGATAAATCTGTAGGTAAGCAGCTATTTCATGATTTGAAATCATCAGCAAATTTTGTAGAAGAAACAAAGAAAGTCACAGACTTGCAAGATTCTGGTGATGTACACAAGGTCTTCACCTGCCCTGTTTGCTTTGAGGAGCAAAGCAGAGATAGTTTGGAAGAGCTTAACAGACATATTGATGTGTGCCTTGGTGGGACTCCTGTTAAAGATACTGTGGAAATAACCGAGAATTATGATTCAGAAGAAAATACATGTAACTTTCTTCCACAATTTAAAAATGGAAATGTTGATGAATGTCAAAAAAGTAAACCAGATCAACTAGCTGGAACAGGCCAGTCTGCAAGTATACCTGAGAACTCTGTTAGCAATAGCACAGAAAAATTCACTCAAATAATATCTGATAAACCTCACAGAGAAAGACGGCCTAGCAATCTCAGTGATATTGCTAGAAACATGCCTATGAAACACTGTTTCCTCCCAAAAAGACTTTCACAAGACAGTGAAGACCGTTTTGAAAAGACTGAACATACAGAAGGAAGTAGTTCAGCCTGTTTCTTTGAAGGCAGAGACAGTATTCTCGTTTGTCCAGTCTGTAATTCAGAACAGAAAACAACAAGTCTTGCGTCATTTAACAGACATGTGGACATCTGCTTAAATAAAGGCCTTATCCAGGAACTGACAGAAAAGAAAGATTTTCCTACAAAGACTTCCAATACGGAAAACTCTAACAGAGTTGGTGAGTGTGCTCTCTAAGATATATTTGATTATTCAGATTATCTGCTTTTACAATTAATACGGTAATGGTATACCTGGAACTTTTCAAAAAGGGCTTTGAGATTTTTCCAACAAATTAATTTGAGTACAGGCTATGTAAGGGTTTACATTTTTTATATTAAACTGTTTTTCATTACAAACTAGATTTATTAATGCAGTGTTAGTCACGCAGTGCATTCTCATTTGCTACAATGAGCAAATGAGCAATGGTAGCAAATGAGAATGCACTGCGTGACTAACATTGCATTAATAAATCTAGTTTGCTACAGAGGTAGCAAATGAGAGACATTACTGCTCATTTCTGTGAATTTCATGGTTGCTACCCCCCAACCATGTTCAGAAAGGTGTTTATAAGGCCGCTGGAATTTAAATGAAAATCAGTGAGAACATTTTCAACCTGCATTGTTGCAAAGATGCAGCTGACAGAACGTTCCTATGTAATGTGCCAGCAAAAACAGAGAGGTGGTGAGCTAGAGCATAAAGGCAGGAGCTGCAAGTCTGGTTTATATCTGGTAAAATGTATCACATAACTCCATCTGTAACATGCCAAACCAGCAGCATAATTCAAGTAGTTTCTCTTTTTGATGAGGAGTTAAATCTTTAGCCATATTAGAGGATGTGTGCATGTAGTTAAGTATCTACATAGAGTACCTTGTCACTAAGCTAAGTTGGGAGCTCTATAAGAGGAAATTAAAGTGTTAGTCTTAGAATATTCAGAACACAGCTAAGACTTACAATATGAATCTTTTGCACAAAAAACCTTTATAAGCAGTATTGTTTGTTGTGCAAACAGGCTTTGTTTTAAATGAAGAGACTTGCTGTTGGCAGATTATTTCCTCTCTGCAGGATAAAAAAAATTAACAAAATGGTTTTCAGCAACCATCTTGAAAATCAACTACATTATGCTAAAATACTTCTGGAAAACCACAAGAAGATTCAAATCAATCCCTTAGGATTCAGTAAATTAAAGGCTTTTTTGTTTTTCTCTCTTAATAATGTTAACATAAACTACAGTTCTCTAACTGCAGATATGTTACTTGCTCCTTCAGATAGATCAAATTAGGCTATGTAAAAAAAAAAGTTTAGCAAAAACTTTTAAGTTCTGCCATGTGTGTCATTTCTGAGGTGTTACTTCATTACTGAATTAAATACTTTTGGTGGTTTCCAATTGCTTTTCAGGAGCTTTAAGCAGAGGTCAGCAATGCACAAATCCATCACAAGGAACAAAAAGGTAAGGTTTTTCTGGAAACTGAGTACACAAGTGATCTTAAAATAATAAAGTTTTGAAATCCAGTGTGTAGGCTTGCATTGTATATTTGAATATCTTACTGGTTTGGGGTGTTTTTTTTCTTTTTTTAGGTCTGGACCAACAGCTTCACAGTCAGCATCAAAAAAGGCCAAATCAAGCAATTCCAAGAATACAATTGAAATGTTTTTTAAATGACTTGTAGCAGCATATTCTATATGAAGTATTTCATAATTTTTTATCCTGCAAATTAATTTAGCATTGATGGTACACTGGATTGAGATGCCAGTCACTTTGGAGCCATTGCATGTAAATGTGTAACATGTAAACATGATGACTGAGGTAGAAAGAGCTGCAGCTGAGGTATTTTGATTTGTTTGCATGGGGTTTTTTTGAGAATGGTATGGATTTTTTTTTTCAGCTGTTCCTGAGAATCAAAATTTGCTAGCACAGCCTCACGAATTCTCTCCACTGTTCAACAAACAGAACAGTGAGAGTACAGCTGCCATTAAGCAAGCCTGTAGGCCAAGCTCTGTGGAAAGCAGGAATCATTAGCTAGGGTACCATGCTGTGCTTACTGAAGGCCCTCTTCCTACACCTACCTACCATCTTCTCTAATGGTTGTATTGGCCATAGTAGCCAGAGTAGCTCAGACAGGCACTTCCTTGGACAATTCAACACCAAATTTAATTGAAGTATGATCTGTGTGGTAACAAAGAAGACCTGAGTTGCTTGATTTCAGCTTATGAATGTCTGTCTTTGCAGTAGATACAAAAAATCAATTGGTCTTCAAAGTTTCAAAGAAAAAGAGCAAAAACTTAGAGCACTATCAAGCTTTCATTGTTGTCATTGAAAATGTCTTCAGTAAGAATTGATGAACCAGCCCTGAAGCACTCATTGTGATGAGATGCAGGATGACTTGACTTACTTAAAAAATGTTAATAAACCTGTTGATGGAAGAAGGATTTGTTCAGGTTAGTCAGACTAATGCTCTTTGATCCTTGCCCTTTCCAGACAGACTGAGAACTTCAATTTTTGTCACAATTGTGCAAATTCTTACTGGTCAGTAGTAACGAATTTACTGTGAATAAAAGGTCTAATGGTGCAATAACAGTATGAATTATGTGCAAATATGCAAGATACTGGTTTTCTTATTATATACCTATCTCTTTAAAATTATTTTGTATTCTGAATAAGCAGTATTTTGTGAGTGCATATGTGGAAGGAGGAAGCTGTAAAGTGCAAATGCTTAAAATACTTTGGTTAGATTTTTTTGTGTTCAAAATGAATTTCTTAAATGTAGAAATCTTATTATAATAAAATATTTATCAATAAAATAATTTATGATGACAGCCAGATTTCTTATAAATTAATCAATGTCAAACCATATATGAAAAATAAACTGTTTTTTAATTGCAAAATCTTTAAGAGAAGTTACTATAGAAGTATCTATTTTGTTGTTTAACTGTATTAGAAGAACTTTCAAGTTTGCTTGGGTTTTGAATAAATGGTATGTTTTAGATGCCCAGGGTAAGTCCAGAATGTGCTTTTTTGTTTCCAGACTTCATAGAATGATTTCACTATCTCTACCTGCTCATCTGTTTGTTTGCTTAAATGCCACTGTACCCAGAGCTCTATCACTTGAAATCATGTCAGTGCTTCCTTATCTGCTTCAGACCAACTCAGCTGGACTAGTCAACTGTGTAAGCTGACTGTGGATTTTTTCTGAACTGCTTCAGTGAGCATTCATCATCAGCTGTCAGAAGTGGGAGCTAGAAAGTTTTGGTAACATAAAAGCAACTGAGGGAACAATGACTTAAGCTGCTACTGCTGTTTAAAAAGTGGATGCCTGTCCCTTTATTAGTTTTTATCTATCTGGTTCAGTAAAGTGTAGAATAAAATTATTAACTTGTAATTGTGTGTATTTCTTTAAAATGTATATTTTTAAATATGCATTCTTTAGCAAAAAGTAAAACACGTACTTGACAAATTGCACTGCATTTTGCTCTGGATTGTGTATTTCTGTTAGTTTGTGTCAGTCTTTTCTGCATGTTGCTGGGGCTGTGCTCAGAAGAGCCAAGGTTGTGGGAAGCGGTTAGAGAATGTGTCACACTTGCTGTTTGCAAAGTTTGAACACAGAAAGTGTAGTTCTACTGCAGAGTAAGTTAAAAGACCGGGGATATGGCTGTGAAAGAGTATTGTATGATTGTAATTAGAACTGGAAACTAACAGCTGGTGTTTCCAGACTGTAAAATTATGATCCTGGTTTAAGATTCGCACTGTAACTCATGCTTTGCATGAGGCTGTAAATACGTTTCTCTTTTGGTGCCGGGTTTGTAGGCAAACATACTTACTCTAAAGTTGTCTGTGGTCTCCTACTTCAAAAAGGAACATTTCTGTTGCGAACAATGGCTCCATATTAGTAGCCCAGTCATCATACAGGGAAAAAAAAGAAACTCTAAAGAAATTTTGCTGTAACATTTGATTCACAGGAAGTAAGAAGTGAAACCCTGTGATTCAGCTTTGACTAAATGAGTTACTTGTTCTTCTCGGGGTTTATTTTCAGAGTTTTTTTCAGCTGAGTAATATTCTTCTGCTGGAAGTACAGTTGATGAAACTGTCTTACCAGACCAAGGTGTATCAAGTGTAAAGTTTCTTACACATCACAGCCTGATTGCATCAAAAATGTTTAAAGGAAAAAAGGCCTGTAAAATATCTTCTGTGGTAAGCAAAATCTGAGCAAATAGTTTTGTTCCAAATTTGCTCAGTTTACAAGCTTTTGAGTCTGTCAGATTAGTTCTGCTATGGATGTACGTGGTGTTAATAATCTTGGAAGTTAAGATGACTCTAATTTTATCATAAGAAATTATAGTGAAGGAACTGAAATGTGCCTTCAATTGTCTAAGGCTGAATACTGGTAGTACTGCATTCTTCTCCAATATTCAAGATACTTCTCCAGTACTTACTTAGGAATGTCAGCAATATCAAAGGCTGTTTGTAAAGTCAGATTTAATGTAGTCACTTAAAACAATTTTTATGCTTATCTCAGAAAATCACTGAAATCATGATATATCAGTGCTGGCTTGAGTAGGCCAAAGTAACAGTGGACTTGAAGATAAACCCAGAAATAGGTAGGCTTGGTGAATCTTGATATGTCAGTTCACAAAAACTGAACCTTTTGGGATTTTTGTATTGATTTTGATTGGACTTTTACAAAAGTAAATGCAAGTATTGTCTACCTCAAAATGAAGAGTCTGGCTACTGGATTAATGCTGCTATTGCATATGTGTATTTCTGTGCACATCTACAGAAGTACCTCTGTCTCTTGCCTCCCAAGGCTGTGTCAAGCATGCCAAGGGCACAGGGAATGTGACCCTCTCCAGTCCATTGAACACTGGTTGACAACAGCAAGAAAAATTGCCAAGAAGGATTTTCCCCTGAAATACCTTTTAGCTCTGCAGAGAGCTCCATGGCTACCCTGTAATTGGTGACAAGCCACCTGGTTCTGGGACTCCTGTGTGAGCTGCGAATGTCTCTGTGTGTCTGTACCTGTGTATTTGTGGCGTTGCTTTTCAAAACTGCCTCTTGTTTGTGGGATGATATGGGAATCACTTAAGCAACAACAAGGATTACCTTTTTGTCCTGTGTGTGCATCTGCTGGTGAAGATTGCTATTTGCATGTAAGGCTAGAGAAAATCTTAGGGGGACTGTGCAAGCATGACCGTGTTCGGTGCCTCTCGTTCATAGAATCATTTTGGGTTGGAAGAGCCCTTCAAAGGTCATCTAGTTCAATCTGCCTGCAGTGAGCAGGGACACCTTGAACTAGATCAGGTTGCCCAGAGCCATGCTCAGCTTGGCGTTGAATATCTCTAGGGATGATGCAGTCATGAGCTCTCTGGGTAACCCCTGCCAGGGTTTTACCACCCTCATTGTAAAGAATTTCTTCCTCACATCCAGCCTGAATCTCCCCTCTTACACACATTTAAAACATGACCCCTCA
>JAOEHY010044486.1:0-14623 GCA_025447955.1 Psilopsiagon aurifrons
ACATTTGAGAGTTCTGACGGTTTTGAATGGCCTTTGGGTACCCTTGAGACCTGCCTGCTGATTGTGATGGGGATCACTGTGTTGGCTCGCATACAGAATGTATTTTACCCATGATGATTTTATTTGGTCCCAAGAGTTAAGCAGAGTTGGGTTTGGGCATTGTTTGGGGTTAGACAACGATGCAGAAGGACCAAGAGATTTTCCCTGAGGCTGGACAGACATGAGTGGCAGGGTGTGTGGGACAGTATGGGTGAGTATCTAGTCTGCTGAGCCCTCCAGTTCTTTGGAAGCATTGGAGATGGAAAGCAGCTGGATGGAGTCCCCAACGACAAGCTGCAGAAACTGCTGAAGGTGAATTATTTTGAGCCTTGTGGGCCTGTGACACTTCAGGCCATCAGAACAGAGATGCAACATACAGATGGACTCGTGATCGAGGGGTGGACTTAGCAATGGACACTATTGCCTAGCTTATTCACGAGTGTGAACACTGCACACAGCCTCACCTGCTCTGAAAGACTGTTACAAGAGATGGAGCCCAACATCATGGACTGGATGGACTCAGCAGCATTATAGGGATTGGTCCATGCACTAAGGAATGATCTGTGTGTGTGTATGTGTGTATGTGTATATATATATATATATATATATATATATATGAGATAAGAGTGATGGCATGCTGGAAATGTGGGATCTGAGCATGACATGAGTGTTATGGAATAAGGGGTGGATACTGTCCTAGATTCAGCAGTAGCAATCATTTTTCTCTTTAGTAGCTGGTGCAATGCTGTGGTTTTGACTTTCAGCCTGGGAACAGCATGGATAACACTGATGTTTTCAGTTACTGCTTGGTAATATTTACCCTGACCAACAAATTTCTGAGTCTCATGCTCTGTCAGGGAGGAGGGGAAGCTGGGAGGAAGCAGAAACAGGACACCTGACCCAAACTGACCAAAGGGGCATTCCATACCACAGCACGTCATGCCCACTATATAAACTGGGGCCAGTTACCCGGAAGGGTTAGATCACTGCTCGGTTGGGCTGGGTATCGGTTGGCTGGTGGTGAGTGGTTGTATTTTCTTCCCTTGTTATTTTCCTTATCATCATTATTATTGGTGGTAGCAGTAGTGGTCTGCGTTATACCTCAGTTACTGGACTGTTCTTATCTCAATCCGTGGGAGTTACATTCTTTTGGTTCTCCTCCCCATCCCCCTGGGGTGGGGAGGGGAGAAGGGGGGGGAATGAGTGAGCGAGCTGTGTGGCTGATTTAGGGCTGGGCTTAAACCACGACAAAACCTGATACAGTTCACAGATGGAGAAGAGAAGTGAACATTAGAGACCAAACTCTAAGGTGGTTTCAAAGTCAGTGTGATGACAACAATGAAAGCAAAGTGGGTTTTGTAGGGTTTTTTGTTTGTTTTGGTTATTTAGTGGTTTGGGTTGGTTTGGGTTTATTTTTTTTTTTTTTGGTTGTTTTGAAACACAGTTCGAAGATGAAGTCTCACCAGGAGAAGGGCTCTCAACAGATTGTGGAAAATTTCACTGTTGTGTGTTAGCGTTCTTTTTTTTTTGAGCTGACAGTACATGACTCTTCATGTTTTGTTAAATTCAAAAAGACATAGAAGCAAAGTCATGCACAGATTGCTGCCTGTAGGCAGTAGTAATATGCAAAGCTTATATAACTCTTAGCATTTTCAAGCTCTGTGCAGATAAAAAGTAATTAATGATTAATGAGTATAACAAGTATGATTGCAGTCAGAGTGTAAGATGTGTCATGGAGTTCCAGCAGTTACATACTTGTACATATTTCGTGTGCTGGGTCCTACGTATGTTTTTGTATAAATTTAGTTACTAAGACCTAAGATCAGAAAATAATGTATAATTAATAAATAGCTGTATAGATTAACTCTTTGCGGAATATGTTCATGGTATGTATGCTAAGCCACAGAATCCTTTTGTTATTCTAACATGGCAGCATATCCTGGGAGACAGGCTGCAAATGACTTGTGTATTATCAGTCACAGGAATAACTAACTATTCATTGATCCAGTCATTTGAAATTCAGGAAAGAATACTTGATCCCTTCATCGTATATAGCACAGCAAAATCTTCCAGACACCATGTATCTTGCAGCAAACAAAAATGCAGGGAGTAGTGTTCACAGGGTGAAAACAGCAGGTATACTGGTATTCGGAAACCATTTTAACTTAGAGTTACAAAACACAGGGAGGCTACACTCTTTTGAAAGAATCTGGATTCTGTTTTCTTGTTGAGACTCACACGTTAGTCATTGCAATACCAGACTCCTGAATTATTAAAGTACCTGACTTCTTTACCATATCTGCCATTAACAATCTTGTTAAAGCTGACCTCATTAATAAATCCTTACACCAAAATTATTTCAAAACTTTAAGTAGGATATTAAATGTAAATTTGTTCAGCATTAAAAAAAAAATCTTTTCTGAAGGTGAGAGCTGCTGGGAGCAAAATATAAACTAATCAAACTGCTTCATAATTGTACTGTAACTTCTGTGAAGTCCATAATTATGTAGTCAGATATTGAAAAATTATCTATCTGTATAAAGTAGTTGCTTAAATTTCAAGATCCAGCCAAATCTGGCTGGGGTTCAAAATTCAAACAGTAATTTTAAGTAAGTACTATGTAATCTCAGAGACAGCTCTACTTATTAATGTTACTAATTATTAATTTAGTAAGAGGACAAATCCAGAGATGTCTGCTGTCATATCTGCTTTTTAAAATGTTAATAGTTCTTATTAAATGTATGGAAAAATTCAGAAGTGGAGAGAAAGCGAGAGGGGGAGAGCAAAAAGAAATAGCAGCCTGACAATTTATGACCTTCTCTTAAGGATCAGTGCCATTCAGCATACTCGTATGGCCTTAAGAAAGCAATATGTCTCTATTACAGCTATGAATTTTTGGGAAAATGTTAGTATTGGGGATCGTAGTAAAGAATGGATGTATAAACCCTATGTCACATTTTCTGATGATTCAAATTCTTGTGTATTCTTGTTATTGGATAAATCAAGAGAATGAGTAAGTATTGCATCAACAAAACCAAATGATTGCTTCTTTTTGACTTTACCGATAGTAATGGCTTAAAAAAAAAAATCTATTTGGTACATACAAGTGTCTACTGAACAATTCTAGAACACTTTGGTTACAGAATAGAATCTCACAAGCTATATTAAAAATATTAACAAATCTGTAGCCCTCATTCTTAATGGTCTTGTATAAGTTTTATATTAATCTCATTGAACTTGCTTTTTGTATTAGTGTAGCTTAATTCAGACGTGTGATCTACATACATAAACTGAACATTTAATTTCCTCAAATTACTAGATTACACTTTAAATTCAGTTTAACCTTCCCTGTTTAAGCCTAGATTCGGCGAATCTAAGGAGCCACTGATGCTGGGAGGATAGACATAATCCTAAATTTTATAAGAGCTGAGGCTCCTGAGATATATATGATGTAAATGGTGTGATACAAATTATGGCAAAAAGATGCTTTCAGCTAATTCAATTAGTTGAAACCTTCTGCTTTGAACTGAACAAAGCTTTGACCAAGGAGAAATTTCAGTCTTATGGATATTTAAGGTATAAAATATATCTTGCATATTTCATTGATAAAGCAGGCCTTTATCTGCACACAGATCATGAAGTATATGAGTTTTCATTTACACTCTTTGTTTTGTTTGGGTTTTGTTTTTGTTTGTTTGTTTGTTTTTAAGTTCTCAGATTATCAGAACTACATTGTGAATAGTTGTGTGAAGGAGAATCCAACAATGGAAAGATCAATTGCTCTTTGCAATGGTATCTCTCAGTGGGTGCAGCTAATGGTTCTCAGCAGGCCAACACCACAGCTTCGGGCTGAAGTGTTCATCAAGTTCATTCATGTTGCACAGGTCAGTTAAATTTTGACATGCATAGTGTTTATTTTGTCTTTCTCTGATACAGCCCTTTAGGTGTTCTTCCCATGCTGCTACTGTAGGGTCAGCTGGGAGTGTTAGTACTAGTCTCCTGGTTCATACATACAGCATGCATATTTGTGTATGCTGTGGTTTCATACCAACTATTCAGATATTATGACACCATTACTTTCCCCTATTCTTTCTAAAAAAACCCTGGTTTCACTGAAAAACTAGTCTTAATTTTGAATCAGCTAGTGAGATTCCAAGCTGTGACTGTGTCCCTTTCCAGAGCATGAACCACTATTATGTCTTTGGCCTTAATTAGAACCATTTCTGCCAGATATGCCTTACTGGATAGAAGAAGAGATATGGTCCTATTGGTAATCTTTGCATACTAATTCAACTGCAGTCATAATCAAGACAATAGGCAGTGTTTCCTAGTTGTGGTAGGCTGTGAGAAGAGGGAGAAGTACTGAGAAGTACTTTGAAGATTTAATGTATCTTCAGAATTAATATCTAGTAACAGTAGAATAAGTACATTGCACCCAGTAAAATCACAGCTCATTACCAAAATGGATACTGGCACAAAACTTGTAAGACTTTAGAGGAAGATGGTAGAGGTAATATAGAATTTGAATGTGTGTAGTGAACAACTTGAACTTTAAACAATAATACTATTTTTTTTTTATGTGTCAACACAGAAGCTCCACCAGCTGCAGAACTTCAATACATTAATGGCAGTGATAGGAGGTCTCTGTCACAGTTCAATTTCCAGACTCAAGGAAACAAGCTCATGTGTTCCTCATGATGTAATTAAGGTTGGTATCATTCCTCTAAGTTTTACAAAGATGGCCTTTAACATTTTTGTTGCTGCACACACAATAAACCAATCTTATTTCATTGAAAAAGATGGAGAGAAAACCAAGAGAGAAAAAAAAAAAAAAAAAGAAAAGAATTCCTTTGGTTTTGGAGGGGTTTTCTTTGTTATTTCATCTCTATGATACCATTTACTCCTACACTTTCAGCCCCACTTTTCTTCAAGATTTCTGTAGCTTTTCTAAAGTTTCTCTTTGAATACTCAGATGCGACAAGCTGCATTTTCATTTATTTGCATTTGTACAGAATAACATTCAAACACAAAAGCAGAGGACTGGATCCTAGAACATTTGAGGAAAAAAACTATTGTCATTGATAGCAACATTGACCATCTTGAGTCTATGAATGCTAGCACAGAGCTCTGCACTTTGAGTTTAAAACTGAAAGGACTGGTTTTGTTTAGCTGATTTCCCTGTGACAGATTTTAACTAGCTCAGACATGAACAAACTTAGTCCTAGTATGCACTTATTACAATACAGTGAAATGTTAGGAATTGGTTGTAATTTCCATTTGAATTCTTGTGGAATACAGACACATTTTTTTGAGATTCTTCCTACTAAAACTGTGAAGAAAAGCATACTTTTCAGCAATTAAATGGGTTTTTCAGAGATTAATATGCTGTATTATTTTATCTTGTTTAGAGCATGAAAGATTTTGCATAGGTATCAAATGAACTTGTTTTGATCACAGTATAATCAGTTTGAATGAACAGTGCATTCCTGGAATATAGACCAGAAATGTGACCTCCTGCTGAATATTGTTGCAGGTCTTGTGTTCTGTAAAACCCAGTTATCAAGCTTATTTTAGAAGCATATTGTTTTACAAATTTTGTCATTACAAGAAGTGGACTACCTATGTGTCTATCATTTGAATAATTTTTTTACGGCAAGATACTGTATAGAAGCACTAACAGAAAGCAAGTAAATAAAGGCTTATTCTTGAGAAGACACTTTAAAGTTTAACAATAACAAACAGTTCATGAAGGTTAAAAATCAAGGGGTTAGATGGAACTTCCACAAGAAAACGTCAGTCCGTTGATTTTATAAGGTTAAGAATCAGTACTTGTATAGTTTTATACAAGGGAAATATTTATACTGCTAGACTTAAGATTCATTTGGTCTTTACAGCAAGTCAAATATACTGGTTTTTCTTTATTTCCATGGGAAAAAAAGAAAGTTCTTAAAAGCACAGATGTGCCACCTTGAACTGTTGTAGGAGTTCTGGTCATGCTGTGATGGGACCATATCACAACATAGGGTTTCTCTGCGAAGACTTTCCAATTCCAGCAATTCCAGCTGTTGACTTGGAAGCTAAAGAAGTGCCTTCCACATTTTAAGGTGAAGATGGTGGCATTTATGGAGGTCAGAGAGCTTGTGCTGTGCATTATCTGCACACACATCCCCTTGATTTGAGAGGATCCCATTTCTTTTACCAGCATTAATGCAGGTCTTCCTACATTATATATTATAATATTATCTATTGTTATAACTATAATATTATTATATTATTATAATATATAATATTATCTATTATGTATTCTAGATAGTTAAATTAGGTGAGGTAAATACCTAGATTTCATTTGAAACCTAAAGCTTAAAAATGCATTTCAAGAGTCATTGCAAGTAAACCCACTAATAATAACATGGGAAATTTTTGTGCAGTATGACAGGAATAAAACCAGTTACTCATTCTGATTTTCTTGTTTTTATTTTTAGGTGTTTAATGAAATGACGGAACTGCTTTCATCATACAGAAATTATGATAGTTACCGACGTGCGTATAATGAGTGCAGTAACTTTAAGATCCCAATACTTGGGGTCCACCTGAAAGACTTGATATCACTTTATGAGGGCATGCCAGACTACTTAGAGGACAAAAAAATTAACATATACAAACTTTATTCTCTGTATAACCACATAAATGAGCTGATACAGCTTCAGGAAATGCCACTTCCCCTGGAGGCTAATATGGACCTTGTTCATTTACTTACAGTAAGTCTGTTAGATGAGATAAGAGCCTCAATTTAAAAAGTAATTTCCTATGCCTGTCAAGCAACTTACATAGAGAATTCTATTAATTTTAAATAAATAATGTTGTAAGGTTTTTCTTTCCTTAACGGAATGTACAATAATAGAAGAAGAAAAAGTTAGTGATACAGATTTATCTGGCAGCAATGGTAGGAGTGCCAGTTCAGCAGTCTGCTTACAATTCTTTCTGTAAGTCAAGGAAATGTTTATTATATATGCTGTATATGACAGGACAAAAATAAAAAGATATACTTCATATCAGAACAGGATCTTCTAATCTGCTAATATTTCAGGGCACATAACTTTCCCATTTGTTCCTGGATTTTTCCATCAGTCTTTCTGCTTCTGTTTCCTTTAGTCATCTGCTTTCCCATTAGCAGGCAAACCAGTTTGAAGAGGTATTAATAATTCCATACATATATCAAAAATTCATAGAAGTAACATTTGAACTTTTGTTTTTGAGTGTCAGAAACTGCTTTTATTTCCCTAAGAATCTAAAATTATTCACTATTATGACTGCAATAGTAAAGTTTGCAGTTGTTCACAGAAAGTTATTGCATGTCTACAATTTGAATAAGGTTATTAATTGGATAAAATAGCATATTTTGATTTCTTGATAATATACCTATGACTACAGTAGTGTTGACTCTCTTAACAAGTTTATATTTTCTTTGGGCTTGCCATAGGTTGAGACTTGTAACATATTTGTGTCTGGGTTTTCTATTCAGTTGTGTCTAGTGTATTTTCATGTAAATAGTAAAAAATGTTACCAGTCTTTAATCCCAGCTTAAATTTGTGTCTGCTATACTATTTTCCAGGATATATGCAAAAGTATAAATTTGTCATTACTTTCAATTTCCTATATATACCCAGGTGTAATATTTCTTGCTGTATGTAATTGCCATTGAGAGCTAAAGGTTCTCTCTTCTTGAATATATTTAATTCAAGCCCATCTTTTATCTTCATCATGTAGATCTTAGTTCAATATGGCCAACCACAGCTGGTTTGGATAAGTATGACAAGTTTAAACAAGAGTTTTCTGAGAATTTGACTTCATGGACAGTTTCATTGGAATGGTGCTTTTGTGCTTAGCTGCACAACAGACCACTTGAGTATTATGGGAATAATAGTTTTTTTCAGGTTACTTATTAACTGACTGCTAATTATTCCTGTGCTGATGGCTGTGGCTGTGTAATGATACAAATTTCCAGATAATGGCAATAACAGTCTGGAATTTAGAAATGTACCCATTTCAAATCACTGTGAACACCTGTGCAGCTCACATGCATTTTTTCTATGTACCACCTAAATTAAAAATCCTGAAAAAAATACTCATGCACACCAGGAACAGGTTTATCAAGGGGTAGTGACTGGTTTGGAATTAAACAGATTTTGTGTTTGATTGCAGCTGTCCCTTGATCTTTACTACACAGAAGATGAAATTTATGAGCTTTCATATGCACGAGAGCCACGAAGTCACCGAGCTGCTGTAAGGGCTTTTACAGAGTCTTAGTGAAAAAGACCATAAATTTAATGAGTAATATAACTTATTCCTTGCATTAATTTTATTTTATGCTAAATTGAAAACATTTCACCTTTATAGACTGAGCAAAATCTGTTAAAGAATAAATTGTTTAGTTGGTGATGAAACTGAAGCTAGAATATACGGGAGAGTTGACACCGTATCAGATTTTATAATATGAACACATACACAAATGAAGTTACTTGTGTAGAGGCAGGGCATCAGGCTCAATCTGGGCAATTGTGACTGATTCTTTTGAATGAAGAATTCCTATGTAATTTAAGCAATGAATCCTGTGAGTGTTATATTGTAGTTTTGTTCCTCTTTTATAAATATGGAAAAAACTGTGAATTTACAAGGCTGTTGGTGAACTGTAATAATTGAAGGAACAGCCACTGTTTGGGGCAGTTCAGGAAAGAGCTTACTCTGAAGTACCATGTAATTATCAAAAGTATAATGTTGAGTCCAGGAGGCCATTTGTTGCAAATGACAGAAGTGTAATCCAGAAAATCTTTCCATGTGGTCCTCATGAAGTTCCATTCAATTTATTCTAGCCCTTGACACCTTCCAGACCACCAGTAGTTGCAGACTGGGCCTCAGGAGTAGCCCCAAAACCTGATCCAAAAACCATCAGCAAACATGTTCAGAGGATGGTAGATGTAAGTATGGTTGGCCCATTTACCTTACATTTCAGTCATAGCCTTAATCTCTAGGTAGGAGGAGATAGAAAGAAGGGAAAAAAATACTGGACACATTCAAAGCTGTGCTGAGTTTGTAAGCACACCTGTCCTCATAAACGGATATTTCTGCATAGCTGTAAGTAGCAGCAGTGGCTGATGAGGCATGGAAGGAAATTCTTTAAATGGCTAAGGATCCAGTAGGGAGTGTGAATGCCAGTGACATTCTTCCTAGGAGTCAGGGAGTCCATTTCTACCAGGGATTCCAACATCATGTTATTTGGTCTGAAAGTGGGCCTCTCAGTGACTTTATTACTAGCAACCATTGCTTCTTCTCTCTTACGTGTCACCTGCTTTTCTGGAAACCATTCAGTAAGCTCAGGTGATTGATTCTAATGATGACATAGAGAGGTATGTCATTGCATCCTTGCTTCATAGCAAGGATGTGCTAGAGAGGTATGTGTGTCTTTGCATCCTTGCTTCATATCTTCTCCTTCTAGACACTTCTAATTTTGCCAGGTATCCTTTGATGCATGCTGTTTTGGAATATATTTCTGAATTTGGCCTGGGGGTTCTCCTTGCCTTAGGGCAAGACACAAACAGTAATGTGGAAATAGGTGTCTACTTGACAATTCTGTCATATAACTACTTTTCACATAACATTCACCTGATGCAATAAGCCAGACAGCTACACTGATGTAGCTGCAGAGATCACCGCTGAGAAGACTAATTGAGAGGATTTAGTACAAGTTGTATATGTAGACATGGACATAATGATCTTAAAGCAAAACTGAAAAAGAGATGTGATTTTTGTAGTGAAGCATTTAGTCCAGCCTATGTTGACTTATCTACATTTTGCTACAAATCAAGATATCTTAATGCTTCTTTAACCTCAATCGAAAAAGGCAGTTAGAATGTTGGCACTGTTTAATGGATACTGGAGAAAGTGGGAGAGGAAATCCATAAATATTGTGGAGATTTTCTAAAGTGGTAATTCAGTCCATTCTCCTTATAAACTGTTCTAATATTACCTTGCACAGTCTGTCTTCAAAAATTACGACCATGATCAGGATGGATACATTTCCCAGGAAGAATTTGAGAAGATAGCTGCCAGTTTTCCTTTCTCATTTTGTGTAATGGCTAAGGACTGGTGAGTATCTAGTCTGGCTTATCAACTTTGTAGCATGTTTTTGAAGGGCTTTTGGAGGTTTTGTGTTTAAATTTTATTTCTGTCATTACAGTGGTAAAATCATCCCACAAATAGAAGTGAAAATATGACAAAATCATTTTCTAAACATGTTGTGAATGCCATCTGTATGAGCTCACAGAAGTTGTAACCAGGCAGATGTAGGAAGAAGAACTGATAATAGGAAAAAAAATAATTTCTTAATGATATTCAGTATATACTACTAAGGAACTTTCCTAAAATGATCGTGTTCCTCAGAAACAGAGAACTGGCAAGTGTATGCTTTGGTCAAATTAAGAACATTTTTCTTAACACATTGAAGCATGGAAAAATAAAATAGTGATTATTCAGAGATTTTCTATGAAGTAGTTTTGAGGTCACATCACATATGCAGATATTTCATTTATCCGTACAGGCTGCATTTTAAACATGTAGGTAAGTTTCTGTAGACTTTGGGAGCAGTTGACAAGATTACCAAGATCATGACAGGTTTTGGCCCATGAAACTATTTCCATTTTAAATAGTGAAGAAAGATATGTTTAATTCTCCTAATGCTGTTAAGAAAATGTGTGTCTCTCAAAAAGCTTCTCTTGTTTATTTTCAGGGAAGGTCTGATTAGCAGGGATGAAATAACAGCTTACTTTATGAGGGCTAGCTCAATCTATTCCAAATTAGGACTTGGCTTTGCTCACAACTTCCAGGAGACCACTTACTTGAGGCCTACTTTCTGCGACAACTGTGCTGGATTCGTAAGCTTACTTTTTAGTAAATCATGTTAACACTTCTTGGAATAATGCCTTTTTTTTAATCTCATAATTACTATGTGTCATATACAGAAATGGATCTATATAAAACACCAGTGACACTATATGGAACACCAGGCTTCTGCCTGGTGTAGCTATTTAAGGTACCCTTTACGCTCCTCTTGCAGTACTATTAGCTATTTAAACATGGCTCCCAACTTGTGGTGTTTGATTGTGTAACCAAACAGTCTCAGACAAGACTTCCAAATCCAGAGCCTTCCACTTCTTGGGACTGTTAGAACCCATGTCCTGGTACAGCCATGACATGCCCCCTGCCTGTGGCGAAGAAAAATTTAGTAAAACTGACTGTCCTACCAATCCCCATTTTAGCAGGGATCGAACAAGGGTGCTGAGATAGAATTTTTCATCTGCTCCAGCTCCACAACTTCTCTGTGGGCTGTCAAGTCTGCTGATGTATTCATTACAGACTAGCTCAAGGTATTTTGTTTGTGATTGAGAAACACATAAAATATTCTTAAATATCTTATGCTAAAGAGGTAAATAGTTCATATTTTGACCTTAACATTAAAAGGGTAGAAAAACAAGATATTCTGTGGGTGTTCAGATCTTAGAAATGAGTGAGCTTTTAGTGCATTTTTATCCATTATCAGTCTGCAGATGGATATATTAATGCTAAGTCTTTCTGTTTGTTTGAATGTCAGCTATGGGGAGTCATTAAACAAGGATACAGATGCAAAGGTAAGGTACTTTATACTTTGTTAATTTTAATCTATAATTGATGATAATAATCTGATAATCCTGAGATCCATTGCTATGTCTATGGACCTATTTAATCTGACCTCTCAGAGAGGAGAAGACTGATTTGAGAATAGTATGTCTGACATATGGTCCAGAAGAAATGCAAAGATGAAGGAACTGATAGCTTTAACCCTTTGCAAAACATCACTAAATTCAAATTTGGGAACAGACCCTTCTATTCCAATGCGCTCAAACACAAACACTGTGAAGACTGCTGCACATACTCAATATATATTTTGCAGAGTTGTCTTCCTCATATAGGTATCTGCTTTCTCTGCAAATCCTATAGCCAGAACGCTGTTGTGAATGAATGTCATTGCTTTGTATTTTCACAATGAAAAGGAGTTTTCTATGTCGATAGCAAAGGGATGTCATTGGTCTGTTTACAAGATGTATGCTGTTACAGGTAACACATGCATAGAACACCAAAGAAGCTTTCTTGCTTCTTCAGGAGGCAACACAGTGTAAGAACTGATATTAGATGCAACAACAGAGCCACTGAATCATGTAAACTGTGTTTTGTTTATAGACTGTGGAATGAACTGTCACAAGCAATGCAAAGACCTGGTTGTGATAGAGTGCAAGAGAAGACCCAAAACATCAATTCCAGACAACAGCCCGACATCTGCTCTTGCTTCAAGCCTCTGTCCAGTAGGAGTCAAAGAGCAATTCCATGGTGAGAAAAGATCACTTTCAAAAGATCAAAAGATCTAAACAGTCTTTCCTTTGCTCCTTTTCCTTTTAAAGCTGAGTTGTAACAGCATCAGCTTAGGTTTTGTTAGTTAACTGCAGTGTTTAATCAACATATAAAGTACAACCAGGCGTGAGCCTGTACCAAGTAACAACATTCCAGTTCTAGTCTGAGTAATGAAAGGTTCGCTTTCTGGGAGATCTCTTGTCACATGACATGATGTGTGGTGCATGAATTCCACAAAAACTGATCGAATCTTCTGTCAGAGTCTCATGAGAACTAGATGCGATGAACTGAACAGCTGACAGGCTCCCTGGATTCTCTCACCTTGTGACAAGCTGGTCTTAGCACGCTCAGCAGTTTTTATCACTGTTGTCACATTAAGCAACCACCGCACTGTTACAGTTCTGACTTGGATTTTAATGTGGAGTTTATAAAGTCAGTTTACTTATGTATCTGCATACTAGGAAGATCAGGAGCTAATTGTATTTAATTTTTCCACTTCAACAGCTGAATCTACTACTCCTCTTCATCTGTTCATCTTTCATTCAATCAGAAACTACTCTCTGTTCTTTTCTTCTACATCTGTATAAAGTTTGCATGAAAGGTGTATAAACTTTTCATATTGTGTGTTACCATGTAGACTTCCAAAGGAGAAGACATTGTCCTTGATTAAGATGTCAGGCTACTTTTGTTTTGAATTTTGATGTTCCAAATCTCTCAATACTCACTTTCTTTGAATTTCTCTCCTGCCTTTATCTAACGTTCTTCAAAATCTACTTCTTGTCACTTCGATATCCATCTTTTGTGTTGTGTTTAAGATTCATAGTGCTGGATTCCATCTTAGGCTTTCTATTAGCACAGTGCAGCTAATTTCTCTTGATAGCTGGCCACATGCATCTCTAAGATGGCACCTGCCATGGCTGCAGCACTGCATAATTACCACCTCATCGGATGTCATGCTTATAGAGAGGTTGAGCTGCAGTGTGTTGCCCCATATCACCCAGTGTGCCAGAATGTTGTACCTCTCAAGGCTATATCATGTCGAAGACTGAGAATTCGGGTCTTGGTTGAAGATGTAAGCCTCATCTGTTCATCCATATCCTCATGTAATTCTCCAGAGCCTGCAGCAGCTACTGGACAGACTTTTGTCTTTCCTCTGATGTGTCTGAATATGCAGCCTTACTTTGTTTTCTTCCCAGTGACAGAAGAAGTTACTTTATCTGAAACAGATCTTTTTAAAATCCTTTAATCATATCTTCTGCCCACTGCTTCTAACATTGTGGGTTCTTTCCCCCTCCCCTTTTAACTGCGAAAGTAAAAGTAGTTTAGGATGACCTATACAAAAGTAGTGTAAAATTAAAGAATTCATTATTTCACCTTTATGAAGAGGATAAGCTTTGTCTTACAGCTGCAAGTTATGGTAACACTGAACTAACACCCAGGCTTAATTTTGCAGCCCAGTCACTAAGATCGATGGTCTATATAAGACCCCGTAGCCATCTAGAAGTTTTTCTCTAGCTAATCATGACGGCACACTTGGTTTTCCGCTTGCTGATCCATATTTATGTTACTGAGACATGCAAAGAGTTCCAAGAGACAATGATGAGAAACTTCCAGTGATACCTATTTTGGAGAGCAATTAATATAAAAAGAATATGTTTATTTATTAAAACCATGTTTAATTACTGTGAGTCTGTTTCTCCTTTCCTGGGATAAGATCTTGACTCAAATTATCATATATATCCTACAGGACAAGAAGAAGGACTGTTTACGTTTCCTAATGGAGAAGTAGTGGAACACAGTGAAGACAGCAAGGACCGAACCATTATGCTTATGGGTTCCTCAGCTCAGAAAATCTCAGTGAGACTGAAACCATCTGTGGTTCATGAGGGTACACAGACTGATCCTGTACTGCTGGCTGGTGATGTATCTCGTAGGCAGATTGAGAAGAAAGAACATAAGATGTCAGAAAATCCTTATCTCCACCTAGCTCCACCATCCCCATTTCCAAGCCCAATTCTAGGCCGCAGAAAGGCATATGTTAAATGGGAAAACAAGGACTCCAGCCAGAAAAAGAAGGAGGAGCATCACAGCTGTAAACCCTCATACCAGGAACTTGAGCAGGTACATACATGATGAAACAAATTCT